>JAOEHY010019153.1:0-47453 GCA_025447955.1 Psilopsiagon aurifrons | reverse complement strand
ACTGTAGTGATAGGACAAGGGGTAATGGGTTCAAACTTAAACAGGGGAAGTTTAGATTGGATATGAGGAAGTTCTTTACTGTGAGGGTGGTGAGGCACTGGAATGGGTTGCCCAAGGGAGTTGTGAATGCTCCATTGCTGGTGGTGTTCAAGGCCAGGTTGGACATAGCCTTGGATGACATAGTTTAGTGTGAGGCATCCCTGCCCATGGCAGGGGGGTTGGAACTAGATGATCTTTAGGTTCTTTCCAACCCTGACTATTTTATGATTCTAATGTTCTTCCTGAAAATCCAGGGATAAATCCAGGAGTTCTGTTGGGGAGAGAATGCCTGAAAACTACTAATGCTGAGACGTAGTTGAACTGGAGGTTTGGTGGGCCAGGATTTGGTCTCCATTAGGATAACAGGAAAAAAGAGCAGTGCTGATTTTGGGTTTTGGGGGAGCTATTCTGTGTTCCTACTCATGTGCATATAAAGCAGAATAAAGCATAGTCACAACCCCAGGATCTCCATCCCTATGGTACCGCTTGCTGTATTTCCAAATTTTCCTCTGGACAAATATGCAATGACTGGTGGAGATAAAGTGGGTCAGAGATATTAAATAGCTTAATTTGGAAGAAACTGGATTCAGGATCTAGTTGAGGACTATGAATTGAATATATGTCAGTGGTGGAAATAAAAAAAGTTCAAAACAGCTTGAGAAGCATGACTTAGTAAAATCTGGGTGGGGGATGGAACTAGCAAAACACTTTCACCCCTTGTTTTTTTCATCTTGTTGAATGCCCATCCTGCCAAGCAGGGGATCTTCATAGTCTGTCCTTTTTGGTTTTGGGAAACACACCCTTGAACCAGTGCAAACATTGCTGCTGTGTTTGTGAAGGCTGGTTTAAAGCCTTGCACAGTGATGTTGCCCTGAAGTTGAGGGCTGTGCAAACAAATGAAGGAAAAGAAAAAACATACAAAATGCAGATTTGCATATAGGCTCAAATTCAACAGCACTTTCTAGATGCTTACTCAGTTAATACTTCTCTGGCAACAGCCAGACCTCCAACAGCCCCAGTAAAACAGTCATCCACTGCTCCAAATCTGCCTGTAAGTACACATGGGGCATTATCTCACTTTTCATACCTCCCTCAAGGTCCAGTGAAATTAGGAGCCTTGGTTCTTTTCTCTAGAACTACACGTAAAAACATCAAATAAGTTCTGCTTTAATCTGCTGCTGCTGATTCTCAGCCCTGTTGTATTCCTTTTATTCATGGTGTGGTTCCTAAACAATAAGAGAAAGTACTCCTTGGAGAGTAGGTTCAAGAAGTAACTAAACCTCAGGTTCATTCGGAATTGTCTTTGTGAGCACTTTGTAGGAACAACCTTCAGCTTTTTTCATAACCTTTGTCTTAAATTTCTTTTTCACAAATGCGTCCTGTGAGTAAAATTTGCTATTGAATTTGAAATTGCATTCTGCCCTGTCATTATCATCTTATTCCCCCACTTTTCCAGCTCCCATGTTTGTGACAGATTTGTGGGAAAAAAGGGCTTTTGCAATGAGGATTTCACTCATCTCTGGATATTCTCTACTAATACAAAAAACATAAACATAATAACCACTCTCTTCTCCTATAAGATGCCTGGTTTATCTAATGGATGTTGTCATTAATATAATTTCATAACTAACTTTAATTCCCAACATGTGTTTCCAGCATGAAGTTAATGTCAGCCTGGGAAATATTCCCTTAATAATTTCCGTGATCGAAAAGATGATTTATTTATCACATCACTCAAGTTCTACAGAAATTCAGGGTTTTGGGTTTTTTTGTTGTTTGTTTTTTTTTACTTATTTCTACTGAAATCACAGTATCTTTTTAAAATCTTTTTAAAAAAGAGGGAAAAGGAAAGGGCAAAGAGCCAGCTGGTGCTTAGAGAGGAAGAATAAGGCTCCATGATGAACTAGGCCACTTAGAATAGGCTTTTTCGAGAGGCTTGTGAAAAAATGTTCAAATAGGAGCCTTGAATTGACCTTATTTTCCTGTTGGTTACTGTGCTTTCCAGATTAAAAGCTGTTTTCTTTTATTGAAATCGAAAAGTGCCAAACATTGAACTTGCTTTGTAAGAAATACATCAAGAGAGAAAATTTCTGTGCAATGACATGACCTGACATTTTAAAGCAGATAACAAATGACACCTTGTCAATGCCACCAATTTATTATTCCCTCTCTTGTACTTCTGTGTCGCAGTAGGATACTACATTCTTTTTAATCATGGGCCTGAGTTAAACAAATTTTCACCAGAAAAAAATATAAAATGCCCCTAGTTGTTTCCTATTTGCTGACCTCACAGTTATCCCATTGTAACATATAAAGACAAAGGCTGTGTTAAATTTTTCATTATTTTATCCAATTTCTGATCCAATTACACGAGGCTCTTCAATCATTAACATGTACGTATATGCCCTAATGTCAGCTGCTGCACATTAATCAGGCCTCTTTTTATTCAGTGGACACTGGTACTAAAAAAAGTGGGACAAGAAAGAGATGTAAATGAATAAGGAGGAAACTTCTTTTTGTGCAATTACATCAGGAAATCATTAAAGTGGGTGGCCTTCCAATTAAGCCCCCAAAGACCTGGAAATGCACCAAGTTGTTTTACATCTTTCATTTTCACCTAATTAAATAAGAAGAGATGCTTCTTCCCATGGCTTCACTTTTCACTACTTATAAACCTGCATCAACCACTTGAACTGTGCTCAGGATGCTGGCCTTGTTTAATTCTTCTAATGAATACACCAGTAAGCTGAAAGTGACGTTAGTAAGGTTGCTTTCTGGAAATACGACAGAAAGAAGTCTTCTACCAGGATGCATGTTCTTCTCATTGGAGTTTCGAGTGTTACTGAGCAATCTGACGAGTGAATGAGGCTTTCAGATGGGAAATGCATGATAGCTTCTAAACTTGATATTTCATTTATTTCATTGAACAGGGAGACTAAGATCCCCCTTGTGATTTCTGCTCCTTAATAGACCTAGTATCTAATTAAACTCTTATTAGAGTTTAATAAGATTATACTCATGACTAGCACTGATAGGCATAAGCACCCTGGAAGCTAAAGCAATTTTCCTGGGTCTTCAAAGTCAGGACTAGGGGTGCCTTATATACAGGAAACCAAAAGGTTCAAGAGCACAAAGTCATTTGGTTGTACAGACTCTTGAGCTTGCAGAAAAATGTAGTATCCAAAGAGGTGAATGGGTTTTCTCAGGGTCTAGTATGGTTACCCAGGTCCCTGGAAAGACAGGGCTAGCCTGAGCTTTAGATTCAGGTGTATAAAGGTTTTCTTGATTTCACATGACTTGGAGGCAGTTGATGCTTACAAAGACATTGTCTTGTCTTTCCTCTTTGATGGTCCATGGATTGAAATTAACTTTAATTTTAGAGTTACATATGTGGTGGTTAGGAAATCTGTGTGCAGTATCTTCTGAAGAAATCTTTCAACACATAACCTCCTATTAAATGTTTTGTAATGGGTTTGGTGGGGTTTTTTTAGGAGGGGGAAGTTGTTCGGCCATGTGTACCTGAAGACAAATAAGTTTGCTCTTGCTAAGAACCGGTACCAGTACAGGTGTCCAGCCCCTACCTTTAATTAAGGGAGCATGAAGATCCCACTAATTTATAAGGATGCAAAGCAGCCTCGCACTGCAGAACAACACGGCCCCTGCCAACAAGAGATCCCTCATCTGCTTTCCTCCATCGCTGGTGTTACTATGGGAACGTTGCGGCTGATGCCTCTCCCTGGGTCAGGGAGGAGGAGAAAAATAATAACAATAAACCAAATCTGTCGCACAATGGTTTCTAATTTTAGATCTGAAGAGCGTTCCATGCTCCAAAGTGCACTTTGACAGCGCTCAGCGCAGAGCAAACACCAAAGGAAACGTGGCTGCACTGGACAGAGGGTGCCGGGCACTCATCCAGGGGTGCCTCTGTCAGTGCTGGGATGCTCCTTCCTACTGCCCAGACCCAGCTCCAGGCCTGAGAGGCTGTTCAGGAAAATAAAGGGGAGAAAACCCCACAGCAGCCTTGGGTGCCCGGGAGGGAGAGAGGAGCTGGAAAAAGGCCTGCACCCCTCCTGAGCTCTCCGATAGCAGCACTTCACATAACACCCCAGCCATGAAACCACATTACACATACATCTGTTTGCACTCACAACAGCTATTACCCACCATTTCTAGCCTCTGAAAAGCACTTCAAACCCTCATATTTCAGTGGCTCAGAAACAGGAAAGCAAACAAAACTAGCCAGGTTGATTTATTGTAAGGAGTAAAAACCCCTGAAGGTTTATATGCCCAGCTTGGGGACCTGACTAATGACTTGAATGCCCAAAATCCGCAATAGTGGGAACTGCTCCTAATAAAAGTTCCCTGGTAGAGCTGCAACCATTATTCTTTGACTAATATATCTTAAACCAGGTTCCCAAAAGGAATAAGCTGCAGCAGTGAAAACATGTATTCATTGCCAGTGGGTATTCTGACTGATGACTTTACTGCATGGCTCTGCACCTCCAGCATGGAGTCACAGGAGCTGCACCACAATCCCAGCCCCACGTGTCCTACGTGGGTCAGCCTCAGGTGCAGGGCAGAGCTGGGTTTCACTGGAGAACTGGGTACTCTGCTTGTCACCCAGTTCACTGAGCCTCCAGCACAGCAGCAAGTGCCCACTGTGGTCCCAGCGGTTACTTTGGGGTTTCTTTTCACCTGGAAAAGAACCACAGAAAAAGGGGTTTGTATTCCTGTGTTTGGCACTAACAAAGTCCATCATTTTCCTGGTGGTGCCCCAGGGTCCCACAGGAAGAGCCACCAGGCAATGCACGGCTTCCCTTGCCAGAGGAACGTGAAGCAGGAGGCAACAGCTCAGACACTGAGAAACAGAGATGAGCCCCTTCACCAGCCCCCATGGAGCCACGGAGGGGTGAAGCTTCCCCAGGGATATTCCTGGAGCAAGAGCTGGAGATCCCAAAGCCCCAGGAGACCTGGGAGCTTGGGCAGAGCAGCCAGCCTGTTGCACCCCATTCCCGCTGCTCACACACAAGATGATGTTCCAGCACGTCAGGTGCCAGCACGCTGGAAAACCACTGTTCAAGGGTTTTTCCACTGTGGACAGGGTCATCCCAGTCCTTATCAATTCTGACTTGCCATTTGTTGCTCTGGATTTCCTCCTGAACCCAGCAGCAATTCAGAGCATTAGATTTACAAGTTTCGGAAGATGCTGCCCTTTCCTCTGCTCCTTCCCACTGAGCCCTGTACAATAAATAGCAAATTGGAAGCCAGGCCCTGGCAGAAACAGCCATTTCCAGATGCTCAAAATGACTTTCCCTCTGTTCTGTGATCCCAGGCTCATGCAGGCTCTGCCCCAGCTCTGCAGTGAGCTCCTTACCTGCTTCCCGCTGCCTTGTCTTTCTCAAGTCAAACAGACCCCTGGGACAGCGACAGATCCCAGGTTATTGTGTAACAGCAAAATGAACCCCCTGCAGCAAACCCAAATGCACAGAAGTGATGGCTAAAACAGCGTGCAAAACGGTGCTCCACTTCACTCACCGTACAGGAGGTGTTTGCTCAGGAGCCAGAACAAGACCTTGTACAAACAAAGCCCTTAATGCTGACCCAAGGGCAGAGAGGAAGGATGGAGAAGCCAAGCTTGATCAGTGCAACAGCCCTGAAGTGGCACAGTGGAGCTGGTGCAGGTCAGTGGAGCTGCTCACCTTGCCTGCTGGTAACGGGGCCCCAGAGCCCCCCAAAGCCCCACTCAGCCAGCTCCATGGGCATACCAGTGTCACAGAGCACAAGCAGCAGGGTCTGAAGCTCCTGAGCACAGCCTGATGGTCCACTCGTGCTCTCACCTTGCTTTGCAGTAGCTCCTCACTGTGTGTTTCAGCTGCTGCTGGTGCTGCTCAAGCAAGGAGCCCCCTCACCATGCAGGAGCATCATTTCTGCCTAGGGACAGGACAAGGTGCTGAGGGCTGTGACCCAGCAGATACTGAAATGTTCTTACATTTAGGCAGAAACACGGGACTTTCCCCGTCCATTACCAGACCAGCACTGGACCTCTTCCACACTCTAACAGTGATATACCATCACCAGCTTTGGGGACACCAGCAATAAATAACACACTAGTAATAACATCTAGTGCTGGGGAAAACAAGTGTACGAGAGGCCGTTTGAGACCTGGATTTATTTGTTTTCTACCCTGAAATCCCAAATGCCCGCATTCTTTTCCCTGTGATGTGAACAACTGACTGCCACATCTGTCTAAGCAGACATGGGCTGCTGCAGCCACATTGGTGTGCTCTGATGTGACTGCGCTCCCCGGAGACCAGGAAATGAAGTTTTCCCTTCAGATTCCATTAGGAAGTGCCTCATGTCCTTTGGACATCCAGTTGCATTCTGATTCCTGCTTGCAGGCTAGCACGTGTCAGTCAGTGGGTGACCTGGCCAGGAGCAGCCACGGAAAACCAAGTGGGTTTTGCTCTAAGAGTGGAAAAAGTTTTCAAACCAAAACCCATAACCTCAGTGGTCACAAAGGAACCAGGACCCAAAGCTGGAGGCAGGACAGATGCTCTCCCTGAGAAGCATCAGAAAGCAGAACCTCATTCCAAGCACTACAAAAGTAGGAGTGTTTATTAGGAGTTACATGACAAGTGTTCCCTTCCTAACAGGGACGGTGGTGACATTTCCTCTGAAAGCCACATGCAGCAAGTTCCCTCTTCACTATATCAAGCACAATTTTCCCTCAGGGCAGATTTAACAACTGTGCTGCAGCTTCACACATCACTGCTGGAACTGTGACCCGAACCCTGCTCCTTCCTCTAAATAAATGTCTGTACACAGAGCCGCCTCTGGGGGTTCGGCTCATGGGAGCACCTCAGTACTCACAAGCCAATTAACTTTAAAGAGTCTTAAATGTTATCAAGAATCTGGAAGTTTAGAGAAGAAAAGCAGAGAAGGCTGTGCTGGGTGCTCCATCCGCACTGGCCCCTCTTCCTCCTCCGCTCAGGAAGACCCCCGGCGCCTGGTACCCCCCAGCTCACACGAGGATCACCAGCAGGCCCTGAGGAGGTGCAAGGAGAGACACAACCACGTCAGCACCCGGCTTCCAGGGATGCTGGTTCCCGACAGCGCAGAAGCAACACAGTGAACAGGAAACCCTCTTGCAGAAACCCTCCCATCAGATCTGCGCTAAGGAGGGCACAGCGCCCTTTGGGAGCACTGGAGGCTCTTGCTCACCCAACCACATCTGGCAGGGTGAGAACAGCACCGGTGTCCTGCATCAGCACAGACAGGAGGAAAGCGCCTGCCCGACACTTACCGCTAAGATCTGGATATCCACCTTTATTAAGGGAATGCCCAACACGTTTGGCAGAGGGATCCCGATGCCCAGAGCACCTGCAGGGGACAGACAGGTCCTTACATCCCACTGGAGGGATGAGCCCAGCTCCCACCTGTGACAAAGCCACTCGGGATGCACGGACCACAGCTGCTGCACACACAGCACGCTCTGCTTTTCCCAGTGTTCCCTGTCACTGTTACCAGGACCTTTTGGATGAAGCTGGGGTGGGATGGTGCAAGAATAAGTCTGGGAATTTAACTGCAGCCTTACAATGGGATCGCAAATGTCGGATCACTTCATCTCTGCTGCCACAGCTTTCCAACACATGCACATCCCTCTCCCCTCCTTGCCAGCACTCTGCCAGAGCACTCCCAGTGCTCCAGCTCTCCCGAGCACCTACCATTGATGAGGGGCACCAACGTCTCTGCCAGCAGACTGCTGCAGTGGGGCCTCAGGTTCGAGATCTGCACCAGAGAAGGGACAAGCATGTGAGCAGCACTGCCTGGCACAGGATAGCAGCCAGCACAGCCCAGTCTGTGGCTGGGTACTGGCCTTGGGGCTGGAGATCCCTTCCCGCTGACACAGCTGAAGAACAAATCGCCCTCTTTTAAGCAAAACTACTTTTTTTCCTTGATTTGAGTTTGGTGCTTCCTTTGGGAAACCTTATTCCAACTAAGACTCCTGCTGGAGCTCAGTGTAAGCTTTGCCCATGCAGAGGTGAAAAAACAGACTTCGGGTTTTACATTTGCATTATTAGAAGAGGCAGAAGGAAAAAAAAAAGACAGCAGAAAAAGAATTGCCAAGAGCTACGAAATAGAGCAGCAAACAACTGAGACCATCAGCAGCTGTAATCCATCACAGCCAGAACAGGTCACAGCAGTGCACAGCAACCAAGTGCCTCCATCCCTCCTTCCCCAAAGCCACTTGCACAGCACTCAGCCTTGGCTGGTATGAGACTTACGTTACTGATGCCAACGTCAGAGGACTCCAAGGAGAGGGAAGTGCTGTGGGAAAGGGAAGCAAAGAGCATGTCAGACACTGAGGCAAGAGCCCTGCCACCTCCAGAGCAGTGTTAGCCCATGGGCAAGGGACCCTGTGAGGCATCACTGGGGCATACACAGCGGGGTCAGTAGATAACACAAACAGCAGCAGTGCCACCCTTGCAAGAGAGGGGAGAAAATAGGAAAAGAAAAGCTGAACCTGTTATATGCCTGTAAATGAAGCAGCACTGCAGCAGGGCACGCATGGCTCCTGCCTTCCCCTGCCCTCTCCCACAGCTATCAACCTTTGGAAGAAGTCAGCTCCTGTTAGCTGAGAGAAAGCTTCCGGAAGAAGCATCCCCTCTGGATGTAAAGATCATGAGCTCTGGAGAACTTGCTGCAGCTCCTAATCCATCACTGCAACCGCACAGCTATCTCCATAGCTAAAATCCACGCTTTATTTCCACTTTGAATTTCTCTTTTCTACTTCTGCTGAATCTTGTTATACCTTTGTCTATTGAATTAAAAGCTCTTTGATGCATTTCTGTTCTCTGTATCGCTGCATACAAGCTATGCCAATTTTGCTTCTAAATCTAGCTCTTTGACAAGCTAAATGGCTTGAAATCCTCAAACCTCACACTTGAAGGAATGCTTTCCAATCTTTAATCATACCTTGACTGCCATTAATGACAGCACTTTCCTTTCCTCCTTTATCACTCATGTCCAATGTCAGACATTCCGAAATACTGCCCGGGATCAAAGTCAAGCTGACAGCCTCACAATTCGTCAGATCTCCTCATTTCTCCTTGTTATAAAACTGACACGGATTTTACCTCCGCTCTCCTCAAACTTTCCAGCTCCTGTAACATTGCCTGAAAGCCTGTGGGGACAGCCTTACCCACCAGGGACAACCTTAACCCCTAGAGACAGCCTTACCTGCCCAAGGACAGCCTTACCCACCCAGGGACAGCCTTACCTGCCCAGGGACAGCCCTAGCACCAGCCGGCCACCAGCAATCGACACATGGACATTTAGACTGAGGTCCTGCAAGCAGAGAGGGAAGAGGATCAGCCCTCGGAGGCATCCCCATCCCAACTGCCAGTCACCCGGCCAGCTGCATATGACACAGTTTGAGGTCTTTCCATGCACACTCACAGCCTTCAGCAGCAGGATGTTGAGGGTGGGTCCATCTGAACGCCTAACGAACACCTGAACCAGCACCGAAAGCTCAACGGTGGCTTTCCTGTCTTCCAAGAGGATGAGCGGGCTCCCAGGCAACGTTAGCCTAATGCTCAGAGGGCTGGTGCCACGGCAGGCTGAGCACTGTGGGGATCAGGGACACATGGAGGTGGCTGCCCGCACCCCCCAAAACTCTGTGGGGTCTCCCCCAAGGTCACGCAGACCTTGGACAAGCCCAAGGTAAGGAGCAGATAGGCCCAGCAGCATGGATTGGCACTGCTTGCAGTGTGGACATGGAAAGGGCAGTGGAGCAGCCTTGAGCCCCTCATGGCCAGGATGAGGGGAGCAGGAGACCTGAGCCTGGCACATCCAGGTTCATCACTTGGATGTGCTCAGACACAGCGAGGTTCTCACAGACCCTCGCAGCCGCAGAACTCACTCACCCCAGTGGGGAGCACGGAGGCGATTGCTTTCTGCAGGTTGCCAGCACTGGAGAACTGTAGGAACAGAAGCACAAGCAGCCACAGTGAATTCAGCTGATTTCACTGACACCATCCTGCCAGTGCCCCTGTTCCCTGCCCTGTTTGTGCTCCTGGGGACAGTTCCAGCTCTCCCTCACTCACTGTCCCAAGGGAAGCCCAGGAAGCTCAGTTACACAGAGCCCCTGAGCCCTCTGCCTTCCCCATCACTTCCCAGATGCATGGGCAGCTCCCAGTAAGATAAAGCAGATGCTGCTCCCCAGGCCAAGGCTGCAGCATGTCCCTTGTCACCTCCTCTGGCTTCAAACATGGGTGCTGCCACACTCACAATTTCAGGGGTGCAGGTGAAGGTCTGTGGTGGTATCTGGATCAGGAGGGACAGGACCGCATTGAGGAAGCTCTGGCGCAGTCCCAGGACCAGGAGCTTGTCCACCGGTGGAGGCAAAGCAGAGGGGGATGAGTCATGGGGGATGATGCTGCCTCCCACCTGCTTCACTGCACCCTGTGAAGAGTGGTGACAGGGACATTAAACCAACCCTCCAGAGTCATGAGACACATCCATGTCCTTGAGATGGACAGTGCAGGGTCTGCATCAGCTGAAAGAGCCTCAGCTTAGGGAAAGCATTGGACTCAGAGCAATTCCCTCTGTGTTTCATAGATGAAAGGAGCTGATGAAGAGCAGAGTGAATAACTGAGGCCTTTTACCAAGAACAGACTGTCCAAATCACAGCTCACTGCTGCAGTTCACCCTTGAGTTCTCACTCCAAGAGCACGTGATGGTGATGGCAATGATGCTGCCAGCTGGGGTCCAGCCTGACCTCATCCACCTCCAGCACCCAGCCAAGCATGAGTCAGTTTTGGACCCATAGCAAACTTGCACCCACACCAACTACTTGCTCAGGAGACCAGCTCTGACCACATGGGGTGGTGGAGGCAAAGCCTAATCCCAGTAAAGGACCTGCACTAAAGCAAGAGCAACAGCACTGCCTGTGCAGTGTTTGTTACTGTGCCCTTGCTCTTCTTCACTGTTTTTGTCCCAGGAGCTTCTCATTAGCCACTTCTTTTAATTTAAGATCTCTTGTTTGAAAGTCCTCTTTGGTTTCTGCTGCTGCTTCTCCCTTCCAGTGAGGCAGAGGTAAAGAATACATCCATTACCTTGGTTTAGCATTCACCCAGAACAGAGATCGAATAGCGAAGGCAAAAGCAGTGACACCCAGTCTGCAGGCAAGATGAGGGAGAGGATGGAAACAGCTTGTCCCAACAGTTACAAGCGGCCTCAGGATGAGTTTGCAAACAGAGCAAGAGAAGGCTTGAAGAAAAAGCACAGCAGTCACTTAAGGGTGATTTTGATCGGGATCTAAGCAAGTCATTAGCAGCTGTTCCATTTGGTTGTACTGGAAAAGGACAACTCCCATGGGATGAGGTGAACAGGCACCTCCCAGGGTCCTGCTCCCCAGCATTAACTTACGTCTAAATCCAGGCCGAGGAAAGAGCCGGAGGTGAAGGGGAGGCTGGCCAGCTGGTAGTGAATGGTTCCTGCCGTGCCGACCGGGATCACCGCTGCACGGGGAGAAGGGTCCTCACACCACCAGGGAATGAGCAGCAACACAATCCCCTCCCCAAGCCAGACCCCACACCCACAGCCCAGGTCCGAGCATTCACTGCTGGAGGATGCTCCAAATTCAGCTTTGTGGGATCTGCCTTTAGAATGTAGCTCCAGAAGAGCAAAGATAAACTAAATCCAAGAGTGGTGTATAAACATGGCTTAAAGGGGGTCAAGGTGCTGGCAGGTCACTTGTGCTGCTTAGGCATGAACTCAAGGCTCAAGAGTCCTGAAGCAGCACAGTTTCTCCTGATGCACTTATGGATGTGCAACCTCCCTGATGCACTGATGCACTAATGTGGGAAGGGTCACTTCCCACTGCAGGAGTGCAGGGAACACAGAGAACCAGCACCCATCCTCCACCAGAAACGCACCATTGAGAGTGCCCAGGAGCTGGATGTTCACCAGGTTCACCACGATATCAACCACTGGACACAGCTGCAACACAAAGCAGAAATGCAAGGGCTGCTCCCCTCCCACACACCCCCTCCCAGCCTGACCCGACCAACTCCTTTTAACTTAAATCCCATGGCGAAAAGTGCTGTGTGGCATTAGGCAGCAGCTTGGATGCTGTGAAGGACTTGGGGGCAGTGGAGCATCCCTGGTGCTGTGGCACCACACCAGAGAGGACTGCTTTGATCTGATCATGGGCATTGTGGCCAAGCAGCTCACATCGGTGATGTGGGAAAACAGCACAGAGATGCTGCAGCTTCCTGCTGGTATTCCCACATTTCAGCTACGAAAGGAGGGCAATCCCCAGGCTTACCAAACCGGGCAGAGTGGCTGTCAGCTGCTTGAGCACTATCTCATTCACTGATAGGGAGAGTAAGCTGGAAAGCAAAAACATTTCCAATCACTACAACCACAGTGCAAGGGTCTCCAGCCTTCATTTCACACAGTGCTGCATCCTTGGCCATCCTCCCTGGAGCACTGCTGCAGCTGATGCTGGCAGGAGCAGGGGCTGTGCAGGAGGCAGGAGGGAAAGGGGCTGCTCATCCCACCAAGGGGAGAATTGGGCTTTATTCAGCACTGGGGGGTGCAGGAAAGGAGTGAGCCTCTCCAGTGCCACCCAGGTTTGGCTGTGTCCCTCTGGATATCAATGAGTGCTGTAGATAGGGGAAGGTGGGGCTGCTACGAAACGTCTGCATGTGAGTTACTGGAAATGAACCATTTGCATCTGGAGTAACAAGAGGAGAAATCTGCTGTGGAATGTTTCACTGCTGCTGCTAAATAGATCACTCTGGGATGGGTGGTGCCTGCAGGCAGCACAGAGCCATTTACTTTTGATAATCAATATATTTCTGGGCTGTTGGGTTAGAACATGAAGCAGCACACTTGGCAAGCCACAGACAGCAGGAATTCATAATGCACCTCGTTATTGATGCCTCAGTTCTGCCTACAGACACATCTGAGGAACTGCCATGAAGCCACTCATGTACATCCACACTCCCCCTTGCCCCACAGGGAGCTCAGCATCCTGCACAGCATCACTTTAATCCTGCTCAGACTTCAGATACAACCCCCAGAGTGGGTGAGCCCCATTCTTGATTCACTTACATAGACTCTTCCAAGCAGCTGCTGATGGAAATATAATGCATAATGCAAAAATTAATTAGGAGAAATTCAATGGACCCGAAAAGTGAGTAATTCAAAGGCAATAAAAGAAAATATTTCCCATGATCAATCTTCTGCTGCATCCATCAATACACGAGTCAGCAAATTCCTTCTGCCAGGAATTTAATAAACACTGAGCAAGAGATGGGGCATTTGCATGGAATTACCCACACCCGCAGCAGTCAAACCCAAGGTCCATATGCTCAGCATCTTTCGGTGGGAGCAGCCAAGGGCAGCGAATGAAACCAGGGCAGGCGATGGTGCTGTTTTCCTGGAACACTCCCTGCCCTGTTATTCCTGCCCTTGGGACAGCAATTCACCGGTTATGTCTGAAGAAAACACGTTGGAAGAGGCACCAAACCTCATATTTGGATCTCAAAACCTCCCCGGGCAAGCAGAGCAAATTAACCCTCATCTTCCAGCCAACACGTTTTCTGCCAGTTCCACTGAAGCAACCGGCTTTGGCAACAGGAAAGAAATCACTTCCCTGAGGCCTGGCTCTGCATCAGCTCAGCACCGTCTGTGTCCTGGCAGGCTGTTTAGATCACTGGATAAAGAGGGCTGCACGCAATGGAAAACATAAATCCACAGCACTTACCCAGAGAGGAGCTTGATCCTTATGGCACCGAGGACGCAGAGGCAGTCTTCAATGATGACCTGCACTGTGCCCGACTTGAAATTTGTGCATTTAATATTTGCAGTAATGTTCACATCGACCAAGATATCAATTAGTTCTGAAAGGAGGCCAACCAAGCTGAAACCAGAGCATGGGTTGAACAGATTTCAGCTCTTGGCCTCTAACCAGAGAAACTCAGCAAAGCAGAGAGCAACAAACTGCACCTCTACATCCTGTAACTCAGTACAAATGGCACAACCCACTTTTCAGTGCTTTTTCTGCTCTGTGGCTTTATTACAGGTAAGAAAGAAACCCATGAAAGGTGCAGAATGTTGCCTGACAGGAAGCCCGGGGGTTGGGGGTTAGCTGCTCTCACCAGTTGCCGCTGAGCTCCAGCTTCGCGGCGATGCTGAGCTGGACCCCGATTCCTGGCAGCAGCACCACCGACAGCTTGGGCAGCCGGACCTGGACGAGGTGCAGGCTGCAAACAACAGCACAGGCTGCACACATGGAAAGCATCTTCTATGGGCTGAGCAGCTGCAGCCACCGAGGAGCCCACAGTCCCACAGCCACCTCTGCTGGAGGCACCAGTGTTGTAAGCAAGAGACACCAGCTCCAGGATGAGAGAGTCTGCAGCTGAGAGCCAAAAGAAGGCAAGCCAGCACCAGTCTGGGGTGGAAGCCAGCTTCATGGAGAGGTAATTTTCTCCCTGTAGCCCTGATATCAACAGCAGCAGCAGAGTCATCATTCTGCACCCCTAATCTGCAGTGTGCTCCACCACCCACCTTGCTACCACATAGAGGACCTTTATGGGGTCAGAATCTCAGTATCAAGATAAAACAAGGATAAGTTCTTGGGCCAATTGTGCCAACTGTAGCTCAGCTTTTGCTGCTTCAGAATGGGCAGTGAAGGTGCCATCACTCACCCTGTGATGCTGGTGGGAGAGTTCAGCAGACCCCCTTCACCCATGATGTTTGGGAGCACGAGGCCCTGCAGGTGCTGCTGGAGGAGCCCATTCTGCAGTATGGCATCAGAGAGAACTGGAAAACATCTGTATGTGAGGGCCAGCACTTGCAGGACCTCTCCCCACTCAGTCAGGTCTGTCCCAGCAAAGGCACCACACACAAAGCCCCATCACTCCCCAAAACTCCTTGAGTCATCAGCTGCTTCAATGCAGCCAAATCACACAGGGGATGATATTCCACAACATGTACTAAGCCAAAGCCACCCTCAGTGACCTAACCTGGAGGAGCAGCAGACCCCTGACGCACAGCTCACAGTGCAGTTGTGCTCTACCAGCAGCAGCAGTGACTGCGCTCTGAGGCTTCACTACAACTTGCTTCACCCTTCAAAAGGGTGTTTGTTTCATTCTTTCTTTGCTTAACAGAAGCACCTTGAAACAAGTATCATTTTTTTTGCTGGAGCATTGCAAATATTGACACAGCTGCTGAACTTCACAGCGCTGTTTGCCAAACATCGGCTGCTCCAGCATGGAAATGAGAGCTAAGAGGAAATAATCCAGATCCAGCCCTGAAGTTCAATGGCTGTTGGGTGCAGAAATGTGCCCCAGTTCAGGAGCAGAGAGACCTCTCTGACCCATGAACGCAGCGATGGTGTCAGGAGCTCTGAGCAAAGCCTGCAGCCCCGAGGAGCTGTAAACTAAAGAGGAGGGTTTGCTCCACGTCCTGGTTCCACAGAGCTTTCCAACGGACACGACTCGTGTTTTCTGGTTACCTTTCTGCATTGCCCCCGGGCTGACGGCGCAGGACAGACCAGACAGGACTTCCTGAGAGGGCGAGAGGAGGCCGCAGAAAAAGATGATTCCAAAAAGCTTCAGCATCGTCATCTCCAGAAGATTCCCCTGCTGGAAAGAGAGACAAAGGGAGGAGGGAGAAAAGCCTCTAAGAAGTGATCCCGGTGTCTTTACAAGAAATGAGGTCGAGAGGAAAATCCCTCCTCTACTCTTTCTTGAGCTCAAGAAGCGTCTGCTCCAGCCTGGGGCACCAGGACCTCGTTCATGTCCCCACATGCGGAGATACTTCGAGTGTGGATCAATAAAAACCTTTTCATGGTCCTTTGTACTGGCCCAAAATATTCTGTGTGTTCACGCAAAAGAAAACCCAGCTGCTTTGTCCTGAAGTGATGTTTAAGCTGCTGTTATTGCTGTAGTCCTTAGGTGAAAAGTTACAAGGGCTTTGGTGAGGGTCTTTGCCATGGGAAGCAGCTGAGGATTGTCCTTGTTCTTTCTAACTTTCCAAAGCAATAAACCAGAGCTCAGGTGATAAAAACAAGATGACGCTAAGGTCACGATGTAGTGAATATTAATACAGATTCAATTATGAGGTGACAGAACGACTCGGAGCTTGGTGCACAGCAAAATCTCAGACTACAGCAGCCAGCACATGGTACGTGTGTCCTTCCAGAGGGTGACACTGCCACCACCACTCCCTGCCACTGTGCAGCCTTCACCAGCCTTTATTTGATGCCCAGATGATGTTATTACCTGCAGCAGCAGCAGCCAGCTGGGAATGGCGCTTGGATCCTCCCGGGCTCTCCTGGAACTCGTCGAGACCCTGTGTCGTCCTTCCCTTTTTTACCTGCACCAGAGATGGAAGAAATCGCCCTTATATAAAACCTGCAGCAACAGACACACCTTTCCCTCCCCAGCTCCACGTCCCACCACAGTCCCTCATGCCCCTGCTCTCTGCAAGCAGCACCCAGCTGCCACCTCTCCTGATTTATACCAGGCAACGTCAGCGCTGACTTGACCGGTTGCCATCTCCCTTTGTGGCCTGGATCACTCAGATGCCACTTTCCGTCCTTCCTCCCCAGTCAGTGTTAAAAGGATGCTCTGTAGTGGTGGCCCCAGCTCCAAGGGATCCCCATGCTCTGAGAACACCAATGTAGGAGGAAATCACAAGTATTACTGAAGCATCTCAGGCTGCCAGGGGGCTGATGGAGCCTCCTGTATGGGAAAGCAGCACACAGAGCACATGGGCATGGATTCAAGGAAGCTTATAGTATGAAACAATCTACTTTTCCCAGTCCCCAAGGAGCTATGGGACTTACGGCGCTCATTCCTATTTCAAATGCAGCGCTGCAAAAATATTTTCTTGGCACAGAGAGGTTGCAGAAACCTGACGAATGTTGGCTTTGTTAAGACCAAGCTTCAAATTGGTTTTGGTTGTATCTGTAAACACCATCATGGATTGACTGCAAAAATGGTACTGAAATGTTGAAATCCAACACCAAGCATTCGGAATAAGCAACACTTCGGTGAGCTGAATGGCAGCAGCAGAAACGGGTGCTTCAAAGGGCAATCTCTCCACTCAGCAGCAGCCTTGGCCAGGCTCCGTGGAAGTTTCCATTGTGCAGAGCCCCAGGAAGATCTTATCTGGGGTCTTTGTTCGGGTCTGGTCACCCATGTTCAAGAGGGACAGGCTCCAAAGGAAACCGGGCAGCAAAGGGGTGCCACGACCACTGGGAAGGGTGAGGAGCCTGGCCTCAGAACGGCCGAGATAGAGGAGAGGGAGGGAAGAGCTGCTTGTGCTCAGGACAACATTGGCACAGGAGCAAACACAAAGCCAATGCACCCAGGCTGAAGGCAGAAGAAAGCTGCCACCACCATGGCGAGTTTTGGGCTAGCTTTCCTATGGGAAACACTCAGTCTGGACTGCTTTCGGTGTGCTGATGATGGTCCAGTCTGCAACCAGGGAATGAAGGCTGGAGCCACAGAACCAAGTAAAAAACATCTCCCAGAAGATGCAATCCCTCACCAGCACCCTCAGTGCGCACATCCAGCCTCCAGCTTGAGACTTGCTTTCCCCACCTCCTTCTTCCTGTACCAGGGGGATCTACACCTCCTGCTTTTATTGCTGACTCTGCTGCTTGCCAGGGACACCCTTTCCATCTTTCTCCTTCTTTGATCCCTTTAGATAACCTCAAATGCACAAGGCTGAACGCTGAGGTTCTACCTGACACACACCCCCTACCCAGAGAGTGAGCGGAGGCCATAAGGATAAGGAAAGCAGCACATTCTACACACCATTGCAGGGATTCTTCCTGCTTTGTGAGGTTTTCTTATTCACTCCTCCCTTTGCCTCCTCTCACACACCTATATTTCATTCTCCCCTTGCAGCAGTGATTTAGACAGCATTTACCAGGAGGCTGAATCCAGTTCTGCAGTGACAAGGGAATGTATATTTAAATGAAGCATTGCAAGAAACGCTAGAAGAAGTTATCACAACACAAATGCTGGAAAGTGTAAGGGTTTATGGAAAAAATAATACCTGCAGAGGAAAGATGCTCTGGAGCAGCCTCTGGCATCCTGAGCCACCTGAGCTTTGGCTCAGGAATGCAGCAGCTTAAACAGCAACAGAAACTTTCGGAGAGTAATATTAAAGTAAATAAATGTTATAATTCATTCAATATTGTTAAATCCACTGATATTTTTTTCTCTAATATCCAGAACCACAGAAGCCCAGGGGAAGCTTGGAACTGCCGTTCATCTCCAACTGAGATGCAGAACAACATCAAACAGCACCAAGAGATCAGAATTGGTCCACCGCAGTTTGAAGCCACCACCACAATTTTATGACAAATGGTCGGTTTGAGACATCCCAGAGGTTTGCAGGCTGCAGAAACACCGAACCTCTCCGTTGTTATGTGGCGAGTTAAAAACCAGAGGAACCTCTGTAAAACCTCCATTTGTGGGTGAATAGTAACTCCTTCCTGAGGATACACGTGAACTGCATCCTGTCTCTGGAGGGGATAAACCCAAACACAGTAGCATGAATCACAGCCTGTGATGGAGCTCCCTGCACAAACACCCAGGCTGCTCTCACATGGGCACCTCCTGGAGTCTGCTTCCACATGGATGCTGTGAACATTAAACAAACCGCTCAGTTCAAGCGCTGATGGAAAGGAATTTCCCTGATGTCAACCAGCATCGGCCAGACCAAGAGAAGGGAGAAACCACTGAGGTGAGGAAACAGCACACAAGCGGCACAGCAAACCTCAAAGGAATGAGGCTGACGAAGCATAGGCTGGAAAGGGAAAGGGGAAAATGAAGGAAGCTCTAACCACGGCTGCCCCCGGGCTGGGAGCTCCCTGCCTGGCTCAGGTTCATGATCTGTTTTCCCCACTGTTGCCCCTCACTGGGGAACATGGCAATGATGGGAATGCAGCTGGGCCGGTGCTGCCATAGGTCTGACAGAGACTGGGGAACAAATGTCTCTTGATGCTGTGTTCCCTCCACCTCACTGCACACAGCATCACTCAGAGGAAGGAGGAACTCCTTCCTGAACTCCCTGTAACACACTGAATCACGCTATCCAGAGACGCTGCCTTAGCAAAACATCTCTACAGTTTCCTGTGCTCTTGCTCGGTTTGGGATGGATGAATCCTCCCAGAGCCAGGCTCAAAACCTGACTTCTAACACCAGGATTTGTCAAAACTCTGACTAAAATCTCCTTTAGCCCAGGATAGTGAGAAGCCCTCAGTCCCTACAGCCAGCTTTAGAGCTGGTTCAGCACCTGCCTTTGTCAGCAGTGCAGAAGGGCAGAGAAGCTTAATTAATACCAATCACTCTCTATAACAACAGCCCGCCTTGCCAAATCGATCCTAGGCTCACACTGACCCAGGCTCCTGCTTCTGCACGCACCAGGGGCTCGTGGTGTTGTGCGTGCATGGACGTCAACAGCATCTTCCCAGATGCCCTCGTGTCTGATCGCTCACCCGTGCAGCTCCTGACACAGGAACCTGAGAACAGGAGCATGGTCCTGGATGAGGGCCACGCAGATGGCCCAGGCAGGAGAAATGGGGAGGAGAACACCGGGTTCACAGGCAGAGCTCTAAGGAGCTGCCTGTCAAAAGGAGCGAGGGCAGCAGCATTGATTTCTGGGTGCATCTGCAATGCCGTGCATAAACAGCAAGAGCAGAGTGAAATCCCTGACAGGAGATAACCACAAATCAATGCCCCCAGGAATTTTACAGACAGGAAACTTTGTGCTTCCGAGATGTGAACTGAAGTGGAATGAGTGTAACGTTTTCAGCCACAGGAAAAGGGACAAACTTCATTAGCCAGATGCAGCGTGACAAGCTGCAGTGCAAGAGCCACGTCCTCACACCCCCCCCAGTGCTCCATGGAGTGATGCTGAAGGCAGCACTGGCCAAAGGACCTGCAGGAGAACCATCCACCATGGGCAAGGAGCTTGGGGAGCCCCAAACCCCTCCCCAGCTGCTTTGGGCATTTTCACTCAGTGTCTGTCATCAGCCTGCAGAGACCGAGCTGAAATCCCCCCGGCATCTTCCCGTGCGGACATCCTGCATCCTGACTTATTCAGGGCTGGCATGCTCCAGGTTTCCCCAGGGCAGCCTTTTTCTCTTGGCCCCATACCAAGACTGGCAGCACCCCCCATTGAAAGGCAACAGGGCACAGCCCCCTGCCCCACATCTGGGGGGGTGCAGCCAGAGGAACCCCCATGTCTGCAGCCAGTTCCACAGCATGGGCAGCCTGGGCTCCTGAGTGATGCAACACGCACCTCAAAGTCAAACCTAGTTCTGTATTTTAAAGAAATGAATCCATTTTCTGCCTTCTTCCCATCACGAGTGCTGTGAATGCCTCAGTTCCTCCTCACTCTTCATTCTCCCAATTTACTTCTTGCTTTCCTCCCAGGCTGGAAAATGGATTTCTGCCCATTGCGTTGTCTCAGGAAGTGTCAGCACTGTGGTGCTGACAGGGACTTTAAAACAAAGACAGCTATTTCCATCTGACTGAAGGAGAGCAACACAGACCCAGCGCCGTGTTTCTGCCTTGCCTCAGGTTTGGGGAAGCTTTGCTTTACGAAGAAAAGAGCAGTATTGAGCGAAATTGTCCTTGATCGTCTCTATTAATCCCTGGGAAGAATTAGCAGCAGCCTTATATTACACACATACATCTTCTGCAAGTAAAGATTTGACGCTCTCTGTCTTATTCTCATCTTTTAATAGAGAATTGGCAGGGTCTCCTTGGACGCATCATCAGTGCAGGTGGCAGAATTAGTGCTGTGCTTTGTCCAGGCACTCCTCAGGGGATAAATTACAGCCCTTACAAGCAGCCAGGGGGTTGGAGTCAGCATTATGTAAATAAGTGCTTATTTCTAGGAAGATACCAACTGCTCCAAAGAAACTGCACCTGAACCAAGGGAGTGCGTCCATCATAAGCAAGCCTGGTTAATGACTTACTTATCCTGAGGAGCACCACCAAGGGTGAACTCATCCCTATGCCACCTCCCTCCCACCGCCAGCCCGGTGTTGGTGGGCACGAGGATCTTGTCTCGGGGCAAGAGACCTCAGGACATGAGTGAGACACTGAAAGGAGCAGAGAGGGGCATTAGAGGGGATCAGACCCGGGGCAGGCTGGGGGGATGCCGATGCAGCCACATTGGTGGGGCAGGCAGCTCTCCTGACCTGACTCTGGGGGCTCAGCACCCCGATTCACACCAGCAGGGTACTGAGTCCCCATCTGCTGCCTGGCTCCGGTGCACCGGGGAGATGTCACAGGCGCCACACTCGCCTTCCCTTGGCTCCCCACCTTCCAAACTGAGGGGCAGTTTTGGCGCACAAAATGCATGAGGAGCTCATCCTCAGCGAATGGAAGTGAGCAGTGCAGAGCTCCCACTGCCCCCCACCCGAGGCCTCCCCGGGGCTGTGCCCAGTGACCTGCTGACTCCGTGACCAGAGCCCGTGCACCGCACCGAGCACACCGGGGAGAGGGAGCAGGAAAACAGCCCCACGCCCACCCAGCGCGGGGCTGCGGCGGGCCTCGAACCCGCGGCCCTTACTCCAACCGGCGGCCGGCGGGCGCCCCGCTCCGGCTCGGGAACAGGGGCGGCTTGGGTTATACCGCCCCCTGCTGGACGCCTGCGGGCCCCTGGGCGGGGACTGCTTCCCACCTCCGGGGGGGCGGACGGACCCCCCCACTGTGTGTCCCACCCTTGTGAAGGGCAGAAGGGGGGTGCGGGGCCAGAGCAGAGGAGCTTTGCGGGGGCCTGGCGCCGCTTACCGCAGGCTGAGAGCTCGGGCTGAGCACAAACCGCTTGGGAGCGTCGCAGAAAGTCCTCTCCAAGACATGCGGGGGATAACGCTCTTCTGAAGCTGCTCACAGCAGGGCCGGGTGGATTCCTGCGCAGGGAAACACCATAGAGACAAAAGAGAGAGAGCGTTAAATCCCCTTTAGCTCCGAAAACAGATTGATGTGTATCTGACACACTGCAAAGAACTAAGGACCCACTGTGTGAAAACAAACGCAGCACAGTGGAGCGAGGGCCCAGCATTCCGCCATAGGGTGTGAAGTGAGCAACTGAAAATCTGATTCAGGGGCAATGTCACCCACACAGCAAAAACTCAGAGGACACTTCCTAACACTCTTCCAATACCTAAGCGGGGCCTACAGAGAAACCTGGAGAGGGGCTTTGGACAGGCCAAGGGGAAAGGCTTTAAGTGGCCAGAGCAGAGATTGAGATGAGCTCTTAAGCAGCAGCTCCTCCATGTGAGGGTGCTGAGCGCTGGCACAGGGTGCCCAGAGAAGCTGTGGCTGCCCCATCACTGCAGTGTTCAAGGCCAGGTTGGACACAGGGGCTTGGAGCAACTGCTCTATGGAAGGTGTCCCTGTCAGTGGCAGCGGTTGGAGCTGGATGGGCTTTAAGGTCCCTTCCAACACAAATGAGCCTGGGATTTCATGATCCTGTCATTGAGCAGGAAATCCCCTCTATAAGCATTTGGGGCACTGGTGCTCACAATTGGGATTTATGAGTGAAATCACCATGTGCTCTGCTGTGATGTTCCAGCTGGGTCAGACAAGAGAATGGCTGAACCATAGCATGCAGCCATCAATGTCATCTCCAAAATGAAGAGCTGGGTTCTTGAAGGCATCGCCAGGCTCCAGTAATTTCAGCAGCCTCTCCTGAGTGCAGATGCTCAAACCATAAATAATCACTACACATTTTTGCTGCCACTGATGCTTTATTGCCCAAGGCCGCCACTCTCTGCTCTGCCTTCAAGATAAGGCCGAGCAAGCTTCAGAGAGTTTGGGTACTTTGAGTGGAATCTTCTCAACATCAAAGTCCCAGCAGGGTTTTTAGTGAGGCTTTAGAAACAAGTTGAGGATTTTTTTAATGCACCATACACCAACCAGCATCAAAGGCACTGCAGTCTGCGGGGAGCGGCTGCTTAACAGAGCCACTGAGAGCTGGAAACACAGCTCAACTAAACAGCTCCAGCACCAGGATTCTGAGCAACTTTCATGTAGAGGAGATGAGCGCTGCGGAGGTTCGCTGGGAGCAGAGCACCTCAATTTGAAGAGCGACATCCCCATTTGCCATACGAAATTACTCAGAAGAAACAAGGAACCGGGACTCTTTGAGCTTGTGCTGAGCAGCTCAGGAGAAATATCTCATTGAGTTATGGTACTTCGCAGCCCTCGCACACCGAATCAAGGTCATCTCTAGCAGTTAGCAAGAGATCTTTGCTGTTTCAGCATATAACCCTTGTCTCTCTTTCAGCAGGAGTTATTGTTAAGCAGGGGTTATCTATTTGGCTGCCAGGAGAGGAACCATGTTTAATACAACCCTGGGCATCAGCAATATCACTGCACGGGAAACAGCCTTGCTGCTCACATGCACTCGGATAAGAGCAGCCACCTGTAAATCATGTTCTCCTGCTGTTCACTTTGTCCCAGGAACCACGAGCATCTTGTCTCTCACACCAAATCCCGGCATGCCTGTGACCCCGCACCCCTCAGAAGTGGGGCGAGGAGCCCTGTGATCCAGCGCTCAGACCGCAGCGGCAGCAAAGAGCATCTGTTCTGTCAGCCCAAACACCATCCAGCGCTGCCGTTAGCTTTATCGCTCTCAGAAACACAAGCTGCTTGTCTGGAGCTGCAGCAGATACGCATTTTCTGCCTGTTACCTCTATTTTGTACAGAGTAAGGAAGAGAGCGGAGGGCAAAGAGCAGCGGCTGCAGCAGAGGGGGATGCAGGGCACTCGCTGCAGCTCCCCGCACCCAAAACACGGGTGAAACCCCGAGCTCCTCCGAGAGCCGATGGGCATCTGGAGACGTGGCCCACAGGAAACAACCCCAGTGGCCGCTTGTCCTGCCTGTGCCTCGGAGGCAGCTCCAGATCTACGCAAGCCTCTTGCTCGCTTCCACCAAGCTGTGGTGCGAGGAGGAGATGAGGCGCTTGGAGGCTTCATTTTTCTAAGGAGAAAAGCAGGATCCCGGATAGGTGCCTGCTCCTCATCGTGGCAAACATGCACAGTCCCTCCATTGCAATACTTTGTCCTCCCACCTCTTCACCCTTTATTGCTTTGATTACGTCTTTGAAAGTAGCAGCCTCTGGCCCCTTCTCAGCTCAGTGGGCAGCACACCTACAGACACCACAGCCCGGTGCTGGCTGTTGTGCTGATGGCACTGGTGCAAAGCAGCAGGTCTAAATTCCAATGCTTGGTTTGAATTCCAGCTTTTCCCATGCCATTCCGCTTGGGCAGCAGCAGTTACCTGTTGAGCTGGCACAACCAGCTGCCCCCCCCCCCCCGCTGAAGCAGCTCCAGCACACACCATTAAGTGAACATCGGCCCCGGGTGCCTACCCAGCTCTCAAAGCCACTTTCGGCTCCACCAACGTGCAGCAGCTTGTAAAAGGCTGAGCTGAAATAGTATTTCATGGCTTGAATTGCTTCAAATCCCAGAGGAACAAGTGTCAGGATTTTCAATAGCTGCAGTGTTAATAATAAAACAGGGACCTCTCCCAGCATCTGCGCACAAACAGTGGTTATTTCTCTTTCAAAGCTTTGAGTCCTAAAACCTTTCTTACATTCAGCTTGACATCAAAACACCCATCTCATTCACCCAGACTGTCACAGGAGAATTGTGTGCTATTAGAAATAGCCCTGAGGTGAATTAAGATCAGCCTGTAATGATGTTCCAGTACAGCAACTTTATTTCTCCCAAACCAAATAAATGAGCAATATTTTATGTGCTGTGCCAGGGCTCAGCAGAGAGCGGCAGCTGCTCCTCTATGATTTATTGAATGGATGTTTCCTAACTAGCCAAAGTCAGGCTCTGAAACCAGTCACAAAATCTCCTGTTCATAATTGCCCAACGCAGAGACAGGGAGAGAGAAATCTGGACTCTGGATAGTGGCGAGTTTGGGCATGAACCATTTTATTTGCTGTTTTCCTCCTATGAACAGAACACAAATGCAAGAAGCTGTATAATAAAACCTCTAAATACTGATGATCAACAGCAGCAGCAAAGATACAGGGCACAAACCAGCTTCTTGTTCTACAAGTGCAGAAGCAACCCGGACCCTGTCAGTCCAGCAGGCAGGCAAGGGAGCAGCGGGTGTTTGAGGCACACGGGAGACTGAAGGATGAGGTGAGGAAGGAGTGGAAGGGGTTGGAACTGGAGGAGCTTTAAGGTCCCTTCAACCCAAACCATTCTATGGCTCTGTAAGACAGAAGTAAGAAAAGAAATCACACCAGCACAAGAGCTCCACCGAGCAGGGCTGTGGTGTGGGCAGCTTGAGCCGGGACCATTGGCTTCTGGACAACGGGCAGGAGGGAACGTGTTTTCACATCGGTGGCTGGAAGAGCGGCTGCTGTGCCAGAGGACATCTCCAAAGCCAGGAAGTTGATTGGATTCAAGAGAAGTCTGGACATTGACATGCACTGAGGACACAAGTGTTGTGGTGCCCAGTAATGTGTTACTTTGATGGGCCCCAGGTCCTGGTGCCCAAAACCCTGCAGCGAGGCCAGTGGGTGCTGGTACTTCCCTCTGAAGGAAATGAAAGCAACAGCTGCCAGCCCGCGGTGACAATCCGGCATGGACAGGGATGATCCCTTCAGCGTACTTGAATCATTTGGGTGCAAGAGCAAAAGGAAAAGCTGACGAGGACAGAGCTAAATCCTGACACAGCAGCCAGGGCCCGGAGTGCAGTGCTGGGATTCCTGCCCCGAGACA
The DNA here is from genome assembly GCA_025447955.1 of Psilopsiagon aurifrons. NCBI lineage: Eukaryota > Metazoa > Chordata > Aves > Psittaciformes > Psittacidae > Psilopsiagon > Psilopsiagon aurifrons. The sequence continues at coordinate 21,619 of JAOEHY010019153.1, read as the reverse complement.
TGACAAACACCCAAACAGTTACAGCCCGAGGAATGCCAAGCACCCGATTCCATGCACCAGCTGATGCTTGCTCCAGGAGCAGGAATGCTGCCAGGACAAGGGTTGTGGAGCACGTCTGTGCTGGACACACATCAGCTCCAAGAATATCCTCTGTGGAGCTGCTGATTAAACACAGCCAGGCTGGGATGAAGGTTCAAACCGTCCTGGTTGGTTGGCTGGGAGTCAGCGCGTTAGCCCTGGTCCTACTGAAACATCAGGTAAGCCTTAAGGGAAAATAGCTTAAAAAGCCCACGAAATGCTCACAAAGGCTCATCCCAGTGCCAGTCTGAGTCTCTCTGTGCAGAATCCCACACCAAAGAGCCCTTTAATGCCAGCAGGGCCTGCGTCCACCCCAGGATTTCACTCCATGGCTGTTAACAGAAAATTCTCTGATGCTTTGCCCTTGACTAATGTGCACTTCAAGACATAAATCACCGCCTGGCCCTGCCATTGGAGAGTGGCACAGACGTGTGCACAAGCAGATTGTTGACCAGAGGCACAGGAGCCAAGTTATGAACAGTTCTGGAATCCAATAAACACCACAGGAGAGCATCTCAAACCAGACCACACAAACCTCATTTCACCCACCCTCCCACAAAGGTTGTCAAATATCTATTCATGAGATTATAACTACCTATTTTCTATGCCATTTGACAAAGAGGAAGAAAGAGAATCAAGATAAAAAGAGAGCATATTTTAGCTGTAAAGGATTTATTCATTCCATTTACATTTGAATCAATTATCCAGGCAAAGCTCAAACACTGCCAACCTGATTTAGGTGACTGAGCACACATCGTAAATAGTGCAGCATTCAAGCTCTGTAATCCCCATCTGCAATTCCTGGCTACCTTCGAGCAGGAAGAACATCCTGACTCACAGTGGGCCTTTGTTTCTGAGCAGTGGGGAGGCTTCGCTGTGGTTGGGAAAGGAGCCTCTGAGACCCCTCGCTCAAAGGAACCCCTTAGGTTTACATTCAGACCCAGGGACTGGGGACAAAGCCCCAGAGGCCGGTCAAGCACAGACGGGACCTGCCTCATCCTCTGCTCCTTCCCCGCACCAACAGCCCCAGACCCAGCAGCAGCCTCGTACCACCCAGCTCCTGCCCTTCAGGAAGGCCCTGGAGCAGCCTCTTGCAAGGACCTACGTGTGCTCATAGGAAGTTGATGCCATCTACTTTTCTCTATGAAAGCAACAGATGAAAGAAGGCTCAACCAATTCCACAACCAAAGAGTGAATCCTCTCCTCTGCTAAGCTTTCCCCCAGTAGAACACACCTCCTCTGTAATATAGTTTAACAAGAAGAGAGGCAAGGAATTCTGAAGCTCTGTATCCCATTAGCATCCAAATGCAGCTTGAGACAAGGGGTTTATGGAGATATTTTTGAAAGAGCACGAGGAGGAGCAAACATTGCTTTTACCAAGCGTGCATTTTTCATACTCCTGGAGCCCACAGCCCATAAGAAACCGGGATTTGTAGTTGTTGGTTTTCCTTTGCAGCATTAATCACCACACGCTTGCTTAGGTGGGCAGGAAAAAAATCCATTTTCCTTTGTATGCAAGCCATACAATTGAAGGGGCCTTTCAGCCCCCATGGAAGCACCATGAGCAGGTCGGAGCCTGATGGGGCTGTGCTGGCAGGGCACGGGCTGCTCAGCAGCTCACCCTGGCAGCCAGAGCCAGCTGCTGAGCATGGCACACACATAAATCACTGCAGCTCCACTTACCCAGCGCGGGGTTTACACCTGAGCCTTTCCAGAGCCCTGTTCCCGGGGGTGTAGGGAGCAGCTCTGTTTAACCCCGTGTCCCTGCACAAGCTGTAGGATTCACAGGCAGAGCAGAGAGGTACAGATGAAGGGGATCAGTGTCTGTGACAGGACCCACTTCCTGCAAGCCACATCCTGGCTGCAATGCACAGGGCAAGGACAGGCCAACTGCTGTGTAGGGACAGGAGATGCCTCCTCAGAGGAGTGTGATTCTGCACAGCTTCTGCTGGACATAGTGGTGAGAAGAGGCCCTGAACCTCGAGATCCTGGTGGGAAGGGGGAGAGGAGAATCCCAGAGGATTACTGCGCAGGGGCAGTGTGTCTGTGTCAGCCCCGGCATCCTGAGTGCTGGGATTTCTCCAACCTTGGCATATGCTGGATTAGCAGTCACAGAGTTCTCTCCCTGCTCTGCCTGCCCCGGCTCCCCAGGAAGGTTACATGGTAAGGGGGCGTGAAAGGAGCCACCGGAAAGGGTCAGTGCAAATATTTAACCGATTTCCATCCCATTTACAAAAGCTGATGTGCATTTACAGTGCAGGAATGTTCCCTTGGTGATGAGCGCTGCCTTTACTCAGTTCTTAGCAAGATCATCTTATTACCATGTGAAGGAACAGATGGATTTGGCACATGTATCTGGAGAGAAACAAACCTAAGTCAGACGTAGACAGAAACATGCATCAGGGCCTTTGAATTTTATTGCTCAGTCCCCCAGACAACAACATCTCCATACAATGGATATACACACTTTGGTTCTCAGACTGTGCTGTTTATGTGTTAAAGCAAAGTGATGGTTGGGTATATGCAAGATCCCCAAAACCCTGCCCAGCTTTTAAGCAGACACACACAGAATGCACAAATGCCCCAGCAAAGAACAGGGGCTTGAACTGCTCCGAAAGGGTGGGGAAAAAGGGCAAAAACCCCCAAACACAAACAGAACAAACAATCAAACCCCAAACACACCCCAAAACCCCCTCTGGTCCTGTTTGATTTGGATTCTGACTGATGAGCAATCAGGGAAGAAAAGGCCCTGTGGACTTACAGTTGGTTGCCAGAACAAAAGCTCCCAAGGGACCTTGAAGAAGGCTGATCTGAAAGCCAAAGGATGACCTCGGCCAGTCAGGGGAAGGCAGTGCTGGAACCCTACCCGGGTATCACGGGGAGGAGGGGGACTGCTGCTGGAGCGGCTCCACATCTCTCTCCAGGTCAGCAGGAGCGGATGGGTGACCAACAGCAGCTCCTCATGGAAAGCAGCAGGAAACCTGCAGTGAAACTTTGGCCTCACAAATGAGAGAGCTCGCACTCACCTCTGGGGGGGTTCCATGGGGTAATTGCACTCTTTGGGTGGCTTGGGCACCCACGAGTTTCCCTTTCCCGAATACACTTACAGCTGCGCCGAAACAGAAGGAGATTTACAGATGGAAGAGCAGTGGATCAGTATATCGGATCAGGTGGAAGGCCGGGATTTCAAGCTGCTCTGAACTCTTCTCACCCCCCTAAATCAACTTCATTGGGTGTCTGGACATGTTCGCTTGATAAATCTGAGCTATTTGTGTAACAAACAAAAACAAAGCAAGAAACTGACTCAGCCCCATTTAAAAGCTCAGGCTCAGCTCCCAGAGCAGCTCCTCCAGGGGATGGGCGAGAGCTGCGCAGAGCTGCTGATGGTGTGGAGCTGCCTCTCCTTCAGGCTTTCCCCATGTCCCCAGGGCCGGCCACCATCAGCATCGTGTCCCACACATCAGTAGAGCACCAGGCAGCACGCAGCTTCCTGCCCCAGAGCTGCCGCTGCTCGGGGTTCAGGCAGTAACAACAACCTGCCAGTGGTTTAAGCACCAAGCGTTCAGAGGAAGGACTATGAATGAGCCCATTCATGTGCTCAGATGAGGTTCGTGTGCCTCAGACCCAAGGGCCGGCTCCACAGGAGGCCAGCTGATAGCAACGGCTGAGCAATCCACATGGCTGTACCCACCCATCTCCCCAACAGCTTCCGACATTGCAGCCGCTGCTGAAGTAATGGTAAACCTGAGACTTTCCATGCACAAAACGTGTTCTTCAGACGATGCTCCGAGAGCTCAGAAGGGCCCAGGGATGAAATCCAAGCACCCACCGTCCGCTGAACAGATTGAATCAATTCATGGAGGCTCTCGCTAAGGACAAGCTCCTCGATTGGTGGGGGTTCCTTTCAGTTTAACCTTTACATCTTCCCCACTGCCTCAATTCTTTCTGTGGAAGCTGTCACTGTGACTTTCAGGAACTGCAAGAAAGTTACCTGCAAAAACAAGGAAAGGGAAAGGGCGACTTTCACCCACTGAGGGATGTGGGCAGCAGCAGCACAAACAGCTTGTAGGGTTTGGTGGATCACAGCAGATATTAGACCAAACCCTGACTCTTAGGCCCAGCATGGGTCAGTTGAGCACAGTCTTGCCTAGAGACGTAAAGCCAGGGCCCTGCTGGACCGTGTTCCTGTACTCAGTACAGGTAAGGATTTAGTCTGGTTTGTTCCTCAGGATGCTCTAATTCACCTCAATGTGCAGTCAAGAAGATCCAGTCGTTAGCATCCATAGACATCACCTGTGCAGCTGCACTCACCTGTACTCAGCACAGACCATCCCCAGCATCCCTCCTTCCTTACCTGCTGGTGAAGCACAACCCCAGCCCCTCACAACTGATGATCTGGGTGGTTACATCAGGATTTTGCTCTCATTCCTGCTGTGGGTCACCCAGACAGGAGCACATTGACCCACACATCGCCTGCTCTCCCCACTCCATGACCCGCAGGCAGGATGCGGAGTAGGACCAGCACTTCCAACCTCCTGCGCCGCTGCTGCTGCTTCACCCCGTGGATCTTGCTGCCACTGCTGCTTGCTCTGTGCTACACCTCAACTTTGAGCAGCAGCTCCCGAGGGCTCGAGGGGACCCACACAAATCCTGACAACTCTCCTTCTGCTCGTGCGGTTGCCTGCAAATGCCGGGGGCACCATCACAAGTGAGACCCACAGACCATCACAGTCCTGCTTTATCTGAAGCACATGCTACGTGCTTGAAGGCTGTAACAGCACTTTCTGAGGGAGCATCACTTCTTGGCAAGATTAAGCGCAAGAGAATGTCTTGTAAAGACAGGTTCTGCAGCAGCTTCACTGAGATAAAAAATAGGCAGAACTTGAAAGTGATGCTGAGGACTGAGACAAGCCAAGAGAGACATCAGAAGGCCAGGAGGGATGCTTCCTCATCGCTAAAGGAACTCATTGCTCGGGAGCAGGGTTCAGGGAGAAGAGACAACAGTGCTTTCACAGTGAGCACAGTTTGGATCATGCCTGACTCTGCTGCCGCTCTTCCCTAAAGCCCAGAACCACACTCACTGATGTCCTTTCCCTTGGGCAGCCTCTTCTCTTTTGGGCTGTTCTGTGACAGGCACTGAAAGTCTCTTGAGCACCTAAAGGCACCACTGAGGACTGGCTGCTCCAGCCCCCCCCCCCCAGGGTGATTCCCTCTTATCAGCCTCACTTGTAGCTCCCACAGATACTTCCTGTTTATTTATCCTCATGGATTCCTCCTGATTCCCAATAAGTGACCACTGGAAATGAGTCACATTTCCTCATGAATGCCTCCACTGATGTTTGCTGCTATCTTTCTTTCATCGTGCTGCATTTAATGGCATTCATTGGCTCCAAAAGCACTATGAGCAAACCAGTATTCACTACTAGAAGCACTTGGAAAAGTCAAATCACTTGTTTAGACACATGCCTGGCAGGATGGATACAGCACTTCCAGTGGAGTCAACTTATAACACCTCGGGTGAGACCAGGACAGAGCAATCAGCACAGGATAAGCTCCATGTCCAAACAACATTCAGCAGGATACTGAAATCCCCCCCTGCTTTCCCAAACCAACTGCTTTGGGAAACTGCAGATGAAGAGCACGATGCATTCGCAAAGCACACAACAGCCCCGGTGCTGTCTGGAAGAGGTTCTGACCCCAGCACATAAATCAGAGCATGATCAGAGGTTTAATCTGAATTTGGCCCAGGGATGGGGCAGAAGATGTGCTCCACATCGAGCGGTTTACGTTGTGATGTGCACATGCATTCAGCTCATCCCCAGCCCGCCAGAAGCCAAGGTATGTCTTAGAAATAGGGTCCGTTTAATTCTACTTGGTTTTCGTCACTGGAGTTGCTATTGGTATGTGGAGGGCTTTTATGTGGATAACTTCTCCATCGCTCCTCAAGTAGCTCCCAGCGGGCACTTCTCCAGAGCCGCAACAGCCCTGCAAACGTCCACCAGGACCCCAGCCCAGGAGAGGCTGTGGAACGGGGACAAGCCCGGAGCACACCCAGGTCCCGATGCACCTGGGCCGCTGGAAAGGAGCTGACCAGCGCCTCACAGGAAAGAGCCTCCTTAGACCCCACCTCGATCTCCCCTCTGGCAGGTTAAAGCCATTCCCCCTGTCCTGTCCCTGCATGTCCTTGTAAGGAGTCCTTTCTCCACATTTCTGGCACTCATTACTAGCTCTTGGTGGGGACAGGACACAATTGCTATAAGACAAATGTAACTGGGGTAGGAGATCCATAAATCCAGCTTGTTGGAATTGGAGGCTCTGTAACAATCTGCAGGAAGGAAGCAATGCCTTAAGGACATCTGCATTGCTGTGTTAGCAGTGAGAGCACCATTAGAGCCCAGCATACACCAGAACACCATGTCAAGCAGAGTCTAAATCATGATCTCCTTGTAGGTACATTGGGATGGATTTCCCCCCTCTCACTCACACCCCCCTCCCACCGGGAAGGCGGTGGTTGCTTACTGTACTGCAAGAGGCACAGCAGCAGGCCAAGGATCCATCGAGAGATTCCTGCCAGGAATGGCCTGCAGGCAAAATTGATCCATCAAGTACAGCACAGTGAAATCACATTAACATGCAGCAAACAGCGTGAGGCCAAAATGATGGGGAACTGGGAGCCAGGAGAATTCTAATGGCAGGAATGCTATGTAATTGTTGTTAAGGTTAAAGGAGACTCCCAAGAGAACACATTTTAATGCAGCAGCCTTTGCTGAAGCATCTCCCAAACCCATCACAGCTCTGCCCTACCCCCAGCCCAGCACCCACTGCCTGATTAAGACACAAATCTCAATATCACTAATAAAGCAGTGAGTGTCAGCAGTAATGGCCATCATAAGCGTGTATGGCTTCAGCTGCAGCACAGAGCAGGGAAAGGGGCTTTTATGTTATCTTGTCAATAAATTCCTCTCTGGGGAGCCATCAAAGCAGAAGATGCCTTTCTCTAAAGCAATTGCTGATGAGCAGAGGAAATGTACAGCTATGCATGGAAATGACAGCAGGTCACTGGAGACACACCGCGGGCTCTCAGGGAAGGCTGTGCAGGACAGATCTGCCTAACAGAGTCTGGGTGAAGGAGAGGAATTCCAGGGCTGGTGCAGGGCTTTGGAAGCTGTTAAAGACTGTGAGGGGAGGGAAAGATTAAGATGTGCAATAGCATGATCCATGCAGAATTCAGTGGCAGCATCAGAGAAACAAGATGCGGAAAGAGCATCTCAGGAGAAGGATCCAGCACGTGCCCCTCCTGCAAGTAGGAGCAATGGGGAAGCAGAAGTCAGGTACAACCATTCTTCACACAACTCTTTGACAGCTCAATAGCCAGAGTGGGCTCTGGCAACTGACAGTGATTTACAGTTCTGATAGAAAACCAGCAGCCTGCCAGGGGAAGTGATGGTGCCCATGGAAGCCTGCGAGGCTCTTGCAGCAGCCACTGCCAAGGAAGAGGAGCCACCAGCGCAGGTGATGGGCTCCTCCGTTGGGAAGGAGGAGCAGGGGCTCCCCGTCTGCTCTGGGATGCTGGTTCCTCTGGTTTACAGATCCTGGCACCCCTGGAGCAGGATGCTCAGGCACAGTCCTCATCTACAAAGCTCACTTGCAAACAGCAAAACGAGCAAAAGGAAAAGAATCCGCAGGGATGCCTCAGGTTAATCCCAGCGGACGAATCCATCCCCGGGAATCCGCTGTTCCCAGCCCAACAGCACCATCTGGTGGAAATCCTCCGGCTACAGCCAGAACATCGCTGAAGCCGTGCCAAATCCAGCCAGGGTACTGAGCCAAGCCGGCTTTAAGCCGTGCCAGGCGTTACCCAGCACCAGGGTCCAGTCCCGCACAACAGAAGCTGCGGGTTTAGGAACCACAAGTTTGTCAGAAGCAGAGAAATGGCTTTTGTAGGGAGAAAGGCAACAAACCAGCTTGGAGAACAGCAGGAGAGGGGGAAATGAGGAGCAGGATGAAAGAGGAACGAGATGCTTTCAAAGGGCAATGCTCCCCAGAGCTGTCCTGTAGAAACTGAGCCTGTCGCACCCCCTCTGCAGGAGCTGTTCTCACACAGCCTAAAGCAGCTTTCAAAAGCTTTCTTTATTTACAGGTTTAAAAAATCAAACCATAAATCACAAAAGGAAGGAGCCTCTTCACATTTTCTTGCCAACTCATGGAATAGAATCCCAGAGTGGCTTGGGTTGGAAGGGACCTTAAAGCTCCTCCAGCTCCAAACCCCGCCACGGGCAGGGACACCTTCCATAGAGCAGAGTGCTCCAAGCCCCTGCGTCCAACCTGGCCTTGAGCACTGCAGGAATGGGGCAGCCACAGCTCCTCTGGGCACCCTGTGCCAGCGCTCAGCACCTTCACAGGGAGGAGCTTTGGCCCAAGAGCTCATCTCAATCTCCCATCACATTTCCCAGCACTTGAGAGTTTGGTACCTTAAGTTCTACTCGGAAGGAAGAGAATGCCACACCACCAGTGGCTGATAGCATTGTGCAATGGGTAAATTACAGAGCAGAGCAGAGACTTACCTTACCAGAGCCTGCCTGTGTTGTTTTAATGGCAGCAGGGTGAGCACCCGGCTCTTATCAGCAGCTGAGCAGGAGGCAATGGGCTGGAGCTCAGGAATGAACTTCATCTGGTAACACCAGTTCCCGAGGAGCTGCACAAGAGGAAAGATTTCACTTAATGAAATCAGTTCAGTTCACTGCTCCTGCTGCTTCAAAAAGGAAGGAGTCTAATGGAACACAGCAATGAAACATGAGTCTGAACACAGAGGGGAAGGAGGGGACTGGCCATGGAAGTGAGGAGCTGAGCCTGGGGTGCAGCCAGGGAGCTGCTCACAAGGTGCAGCCACCATCTCCCATGACATGGAAAACATGGAGCATCCCCAGCAAAGTACCATTCCCATCCGACACAGGGAGGCACAAGCAAGGAGAGACGCTGCCGCTCCATCATTATCCATGTTTGTATCATGCCAGAAGCTTGTGAGTAACAAAAATAGCCAAGAACAGTTTCACACACAAGATGCAGTGTGTGGCTGAGGTACAGCACCACAGCAACAACGCTGCCCTGCGAGGCCAGGCTCTGAGGGCTCCTCTGTAGGGCACTGAGTTGAGATGTCGGGGGTCCTGCCAGGAGACAAGTGCACTGCTTGGAGAGCTGGAAGAGGGGCACATGTTGAAGAACATACCTAAAATGACAGAAGTAGTGGTTGGTTGTTTCTGTGCCATTTAGCAGTGAGAAGTGAAAACCAAAACAAGGAAAAGGCCTTTCTACTTACACAATGGGAATGAGCCCTGAGTGGGAACTTGATTAATCCATGAGTTACAAACCAGGAATTACCTGGAATTTGCCACTGCGAGTCCACTGTGCACAGCAGCCACCCTGGACGCTGCAGCGCAGTCAGTGTGGAGCTCAGCCCCATGGGCTGGAAGCAGAAGCTCCCAGTGCTGAGCAGAACCACCTCCAAGCACCAGGAGCAGAGCCCAGGAACAGGGAGCATCACCTTACACCCCAGGAATGTAACCAGAGCTGTGGGCACTGAGCCTGATCTGAAGTCCTGCTGTAAAGAAGCCATTCCCCGCCTGGAGAAGCATCCCACCAGGAATCCAAGGCCATCACAGCTGTCCCATCCCACAGGGCACAAGATCCTGTTGCACTTGTCACCAATATCGAGGAATTCGGTGCCAGGTCTGCAGAAAGATCCCATGACATGGGACTAACACTCACTGGTGGCATTGCGGCTTCACGTGCTCCTGCCCTGAGTCACCCATGGCCACTTTGAGAGCGCTTCCCAAGCACACACGGCACTGGATGTGTTGGCAATAGCCCCCCATACAGGAATCAGACTGGCAAAGGCAAACGTATGCAACAAGTTCCTCATGTTTCACCTCTACAGCCCCTAAAGAATCAGAACCACTTGTTATTCGGATCATGGAATTGAGAATGGAAGCAGGAGGGAGCTCAGACAGAGGGATATAATCCAACCTCTGCCTACAGAGGCAAGACCTTCAATCTTTCTGCTAAACGCTGTCCCTTCTGCACTCACAGAAGCTCGTGCTCTGCTCTGGCCCTGCCTTTAGCGTTAGACAGGGAAAAGTTGTTTGTCCCTTATGGAATTCATTCCATGAATTTGTTTCACCATGGACTTGGCCAGAGTCTTTTTGCAACAGCCGCTCACGCATACAGAGACTGAAGGCTCTGCCTCCAGCCTCAGTACAGTCCCCTCTCTAGGACAGATTAACCTCAGTGCTTTGAATCTTCCTAAATGGGGTGTTCTCACCTTTGTAAACTGAAGCCCTGTGAAGGAGAATAGCTGTCATACAGAGGCAAACCAGGATACAAGGTACCAGGCACAACCTCCCTTGTTCACGGTTTACATACAATGTCCAAACCAGGCTGATTAAACCCAAAAGAGAACCCATTTACAGGAGTCGTTTATCACCAACTCTATTACTCCACAGCAGCCGTTGTTCTTCGATGAGGGGCTGGTTTATGACGCCAGTTTCATCAGGAAGGATGCTCATGTTTCCTATTTGATTCTGAGAAATTGAACACTTAATAGCAGCCATTTTTCTTGGCAGCAGAAGGAACCATTTAAGTGGAAGACAAATACAAGCAGCTCTCAAGGCAGGGTTGCTCCTCCAATTCCCTCCAGTCCCAGCTCCCCAGCGTGGTGCCCTTGCTCCTGCATTTGGGTAGCACATCCCCAGTACTCTTCCTGCAGGACAGTTGGTGATTTCCTCCGCATAGTATCAAAAGGAGAGTAGAATTGACTACCTGAGGGTCTGTGGTGTTGACAGAGCAAGAATAAGGGAAGAGATCTATGGAATAAGGACGGTTCCAGTACCAGGAGCAAGTGGACTTCCATTTCATTCTTCTTTTTCTCCTCCCTTTTAAATAAATCAGGAAATTACTTTTGCAACTGCTGCTCCTGAGTCCTCATCTTTCATCCCAGAGGACAGTGTCATTACCCAGGCTATGAAGCATCACAGTCAGTGTCAGCCTTCGTAACAAGTCATCAGTGTCTTTATTGTTAATATTATCTATAATTTCTCTCGTTGCCATGCAGAACTTACTCAAACCTGTGAAAACAAGCACAGCAAATGGAGACCCAGACTCCACCAGATCATTCATAACAAAGAAAGATCATCACAATGACATGTGGAATAGCGTTGCATCGAAGGTGAACCCAAAAAGAACCCTCCAGCACATGTCTACAGTTTCCAAATCAGCAAACACATTTATGGAAGCCCAAGTGGTGCAGCTCACAGCCATCAAGCACCCAGACAGGTATGATACACAGCTAGGCTTAAACTGGCCGTTTATACAAGCTGGTTTCCAGTTTGCACATGTATCTGCAGCGATTTTGCACAGAGAACAAACCTCTACCTAATGCTGAAGCATCAAAGCTGTGTTGCAAATAACCACTCACTGCTCAAAACTTCCCTAAAGTGTTCAAAGATGAGTCACAGGTTGCAGCTTTTACCTTGCTATTGGAAGTCTCTTGTGAGTGTTATTGCCTTTAAATATTGCATGTCTGATGGGGAAGCGAGAGTACATTTTTCCTAAGAACATGATTGATCAGGAGGTGAGGAAACTTCTCATCAAATATTGAGAGATGTTTCCCAGCCAACCAGCAGCAGATCTGCAATGACTTTATCCCCAACTTGCTCTCTCTGTGCTAGATCAGTGAATTCTCCATCTGTCCTGCTAACAAAGCAGGGCCCTGCTGCACGTTCCTCTTCTCTGCAGGAACCAGGCTGTCTGCAGCACCTGCAGTAAGGGCCCATATGTTAGGCCTGTATGATGATCCCCCCTAGCTCTTGCACTAGTATGCAAATCAAGGCACATGCTGCATGCCACCAGGATAGCTTGAAATCTGCATTACACTCCTCATTTACACACCAACTTGCAAAACAGTGTTTCTCTTGTGATAGCAGATTCCAGCCTTATCCTTAACAGGATGCTCTAAGAAAGAAAAACTCACACTCCCAAAGGACACACATTACTGTGGATGAACATTCAACTAGACAGGCTACAAGGTAACTGAGTGCTTAAGCAGTCACTTTGAACAGTGATATACAACAGCAAGGAAGTTTCTGACCTTTATTTGAAGGCTTTGAACAGTTACAGTAAGAATTGTCATTGCAAACAAGGAGCCTTTAAAAAATGGACAATAAAAAGTTAAAAATCCATCCAGGAGTCCAGCTGCAAGTAAGACATGTTGGGAGAGAGGAGACACGAGCTTTACTGCTTCCATTCCCATCGCTTTGCAGATCTCTGACAGAACTAAGCTACTAAGAAAGGCCGGATGCTATTGGAATTGTTCCTGCAGGTGAGCATTCAACAGCAGATACTGTACCAGTGTCACAGAGTAGCTATGTTACATCTATGGGTTTGAGTTGGGTTTGTTGTTCTTTTCTTCCCAAAAAGGACATTAAAAAAAGATTACACCAAAGTATCTATAACGTAGTCATAAGCCAACTACATAAGTTTGTCCCCCTTCTATTTTTAACTCATCTTGGTAGCAGAGACATGATGTTAAGCAACTGGAAATCTTAGCAGCCTTTGACTTACAATCTGAGCTTCAATTTCATTCCACAACCCATGTCCAATAGCTCCACACATTCAATAGTCCCACAGGGCTATTCTGACAGCACTATTTCTTACTCAACATGCTCTTGGCATAAAAGGGTATCTGCTTGCTCTGCTAGCAGAGCTCGAAATCCACCTAATGCCACCCATCTGATGACCTGTGTGACCCGCAGTTCCACACGTGCAGGCTTCTTAGAGAGACTTGAAGCAACCAGGTCCCAGTACACCACTGGACCGCAAAAGCAGGCACCCAAGAAGTCACCTTCAAACCCAGTCACATACTATTTGCCATCTTTTGCTCTAAGCAGCTGGAATGATGGAGTATTTAGAGTTGAAAAAACATGCTTCCAACCTCAAAGCAAGTAAGTAATGGTAATGAAGATTTTATGTGCATCAAAACCCCCTTTCTACATGTGCACTTGTGGAGTCCAATATCAGTTTCACAACAGCAGTGGGCAATGCCAGCAGTGCCTGTTCTGCAGAACACAGTGTCCACCAAGCAGTGGCAGAAAGAAGCCTGCTGGGAACACTTCCAACTCCAGGTTAGATGCATCACCTAAGCACTTCTCTGAAGATGCTGCTCTGCCCATGCATCTGGGGCAGTTACATTTGGGCTCTACCACGCACACTTCAAATGAAACACTAAGTCTGCAGTTGATCTGCTCAGAGACTGGCAACAGACCCAACTCACAGCTTGCTTATAAGCAACAACCAGTTTTAGCAGTTTTAAAACACTTTAAACACACGTAAAGCCATTCCTGATCTACAGCCCCATTCTCACAACATTAGGAGGAGGAAGCCAACAATACACTCACGTTTCATCTGCTGCAGGAAGAATAAGGCGAAAACCCAAGAATTCAAGCAATGGTTTCCCCCAGCAGACTTCAAAGAAGGTTTCAACATCACTGCTACTCCAGTGAGCAACAGCTTTAACTGGGACCGGAGAATGAAAGCCGATACTCCAGGTCCTGCAAGCTTCCTCCTGAAAACTCACGAACTTCAGCTTCGCCTAATGGGATCTGAAAGCACGAGAGACTCCAGCAGACGTGACACTCTTGAAATACAGAACTTTATTTAGAAACTGCTTAAAGTAGAAAAACCCTGTCAAGAAAAATCCAAGTCAAATACGGTTTCTCAGTAAAACGGAGGTTTAGGGCAACGAAAGTCTCAAAGGCCACAGAGAAATAGCACCACTGCAGTTTTAAACAATGGCTAGTTACTTGCATTTTTGGCATTCACTGAATTTGGGTTTTTCTCTGAATTCCACAAAGATTCATGCACTACACAACAATTACCATAAGATGCTCTCCTACACACATTTTAGGACAAGCTACCACCAGAAACAAATGAGTACAAGCACAACAGGACTGATCAATCTCAGTAGTGAAGGGGGATCAGAAGTCTTGCAGGATCTTGCCAAACACAACAGTAATGAGGGGCATGGTAGCAAAAAAGGACAGGTAAGGAAAGGACTTTAAATATTAATATTTAAGTTAGTCTCAGTACTGTATTTTCTGCAATAACATTAGCTCTGTTAGCCAGCACCTCTAAGTTTTTACCCCAGAAGACTACTGAACTGGCAAGTAGTATCACATAGGCCCTGGCTTGGAAGGGGGAAAGAAAAAGGACAGAAAAGTCATCATCCTCATGTGCTCGATTCACTTTCATCCTAAACTAATTGTACAGCACAAGCCCTGTTACAACTGCGGGATTTGCTCAGCATTCCTTCGGATGGGAAAGGGAAAAGAACAATGAGAGATCAGAAAGTATATCAACAAAACTGAAAAGCCTTGGGACAAATAGAAGCAAGAGCCAGGAAGGAAACAGTTACTTCTGAAAATCATTTCAGGCAGTAGGACTGGATGCCCTTTGCTTTTTTTTTTTTTGCTGTTTTGTTATTTCTTACAGAAAACACAGTACATTTCAGCAAGGTCATTAGCCACAATGCCACAGAAAAAAGGCTTTAGCACTCTTCAAGGTAATTTATGTGTCTCAGCTGTTCATACTCCCTCTAATCTTGTGACAGGCAACATTTGAGGCCTATTCCATCGAGAACTAATCACTTAGTAAGCAGCTTTCCATAGGAATGGAGTCTTGTTTTCATAGCCCCTTTTGAGCACTTGCTGACAAGGCGGGATTGCCATACAAGGCCTCTCAGCCAGCAGTGAGCGGAGTTAAACGTCTACCCCAGTATGAAGCACATAAAATCTCCTGTCACATTACTTCAATTTGGCATATGGAGGCATATTTTAAATACTCTTAAGGCATTTTATAATAATTTCTGTGCTGCATTTTCACATTAACTCAATCTTGCCATGAGTCAGTCTTTAATTCCTCCACTACACACCACCTTAGAGTCTTCTCACAAACCAGTGTTTCACCAGCAAACCTTTCTGCAACAAGTTCCAAATGTTCAGCCTCTTGCTCCCTAAATATACCATCTCAATGTGAATACTGCTCTGCTACCAAGTGAGAAAGAGCTCCTAACTCAAACCCGCTGTAAAAAGTGAGACTTCTGCAAAGTGCACTTTAAGAAGAGGTACTTTTTTGCTTATGAAAAGAAACCAGTGAGTCCTCTAAGAATAAAGTGGAGTATTTTACAGTTAAGCACATGATCTGGGGCAAAGAATTCTGATGTTGCTGCTCTGCTGGTACAGTATGTGGTCTGTTAATACTCTTCTTGTTCCTCCTGCGGTGCTCCTTCGTCAGGTATCACAAAGCCTTCCTGAAGGGGAAGAAAACAAGTGCTTTAATGAAAACCTGCGATCAAACCAGTTCCTGGCCATTCTGTGTGCTCTCCTTTTTTAACTTTTACCTGGGACAAATACCCCTTAAGTCACCATCTCCAGTGTCAAGATATATTACCAGGAGAGTTATTTTCCTCATCTTTGATCTATTTGCTACATACTCTTCAGGAAAGGCTAACCTTCTTCGCTGCCAGACTACAGTTATGTTATCTGATCCTTAATTAGAGGGAATAGCTAGCCCATAAACCTAAAGACAAAAATGAAAAAGCAGAACTAGAGGGAGCCCTGGCAAGCAAACCAGCTCCTAGTTACACAGGGAGGGAAGAACTATGCAATGCAATTTATACCAGATTACTTACATCTGTGGCATAAAGAATTTCCACAATCCTCTGCAAGACCGGATCATTCTCCCCTTCATTCTCCTGACAGATCAACTCAATGTTCCTCAGTTTCCCAAAGTAGAAGTCTCTCTCCTTCTCCAGGTCTTCAACAGTAAGTTTCAATACATTGATCTGTCAGAAGACATCAATAATAACTCATCCACCAAAGACACAATTCAGCAGGATCTATGTTGAAGGCAGGGTCCACAAAGTTCTCAGGAGGGTGGTAACATGCAATGCACTTCAGAAGTAACCAAGATGGGGGGAAGGGGGACTGCAGGAGGAGGAGAAGTTCTGTTTCCCAAATTGTAATATCACCACCACAACAAAGTCCAACACACACAGTACCACCTGGAAAGTGTAAAGGCTTATGCCATGAAATAGGTAAAGCAGTAGCTGCCTGCAGTCATCTTTGCTAACATATTCTTTCAAGAACTCTAATGCTGATGGCAGTTTTAGTTGTCTTACATTCAGCATTTCACCAAAGTAGCAGCTGCTCAGAGCTCGGCTGGAATGCTGTGATAGCTGCAACACAGCTGTGGAAATAGTTAAAAACAATGCTATGTGTGACATGGCACAGACAGGATTTAAATGCCTGGTACTCATGTCCTGCAGGAGGGGGCTTGCTCCTACAGGAGAGCAAATCCATTATAACAGAGGCTTTTAAGTGATTTTAAATGAGATTCAGGTAATTTTATTCCATCTGCCTGACCCAGCCATTTCATGCTATGAAAGAATGAATCTGCAGATAAACTGGTAACAGAGGGCTGGTTTGGTCACACACCTGCTCAATCAATCCTGCCGACTCACTGTCTCCCGCAGCCTTTTTGACCATCCCAGTCCCAGCTTTGGGAGTTGCTGCAGTTCTCTGTGCAACGATGGGCCTCTGTGGGGCTGCAAGATTAACTCAGGGTTAGTTCCTCTCAGAACACCTTTCTTCCTTCTATAAAGGTATTATCCCCCTTCCAAACATGCTCAGGCCCATAAGAGTTTGAAGACACATTCCTTCTTTCTGCTTGACTCCAAGTGACATCTCCATTTTTATTTGATTTTGGTATGTGTTGGCACCAACCTTTGCCCTTTTCTCTTTTAGAAGAGAAGATTGTCTCCTGTAGTTTCCAGATAACTGGGCACTACAGAGCAACTCTGTTTGCAGCCTAACACCCCTAGAGATGCAAACTACTCTCGTCTCATACCCTGATTTTAAATAGCAACTCAGTCTTATTTTCCCCGGAGGTTTGAATGATCTAGATAATCTTGTCACTATTTTCTCTACCTGCAGTGCCGCTGAAAGATTTCTTGGGTTTGTTCACAACGGGAGCAACAAAGTTTGGTGCTACCGTCTCTTGGCCTTGCCGAGCCGCAACGGGATCGTACTCTTTCCCATCATAGTTCGCATCAAAGAACTTTTTGAACCACTGAACAAATTCAAAGTTGTCCTGAAATTTTCCTTTCACCAGTTTGTCCACAGGAATTATCTGGAGGGGAAAAAAAGACAAAGTCATGTTAAGGGTAAATAAAACCTCTCCCTTGGTCTAAAATCAGTGCGCCCAGAAGACTGCAAATGTAATTCTTTGTCCAGTGTGGAGAAACTCCTCCTTGATCACAGCTGTAAGTCACAGAGCAGGACTTCTGCTAGAAACTGGGGATAAAAACAAATCCTGCTTTCACCGTGAGGAGCCAAGTAATTTTTAAGGCTTCTGCTACACCAAGTTTCAACATGAAACTTCTTCCTTGTGAATTTGAACACAGCCAGTGCTTGGTGTCGTGAACCTGAACCACTGAGCAGACACAGCACCGCTGTGAGACCTAAACACCACCTTTCAGTAGGCTACAATTACAGCTTCTCTGGAATGAGGAACAGAACTTTATTAACCAGACACAGCAAACTGTGAAGCCTTGTCTGTGAGACCATGAGCTGAGAGTCTGTGGCCTGACAGGAGCCAGAAGCCACTACCAGTACATCACCACTTGGCACGGGAAGGCACCACAGGCTCTCCAGTTCCAGACATACAGCACAAGCTGCTGCCCTCAAGCTCAGCACCAATCAAGTACGTGCTGAAGCCACCAGCCAACATGGAGCGAGATGTCTTTTTAGAGAAGAAGACATTAACACAGATGTTCTGCACCACACCTGCTGTCAGTAACTATTACCTACATAAATCACCCTTCCATAAGCACAAGTGTCATTCAATCTGACATGATTCATTTCAGACCTCATTTTCACTAGCTTCAAATTCCCTCCAGGTATTAACCTACATATTTAGAAGATGCATAGATGTGGTGCTTAGAGCCACGGTTAATGGTGGCCTCGGCCGTGCTGGGTTAACTCCTGGACTCGATCTTAAAGGTGTTTTCCAACCCAAACCACTCTATATGCTTGAAAAGAGGAATTTGAAATCGTCAGGACTATCACACCAGCAGCTTATAGAAACATACCGAAACAGAGATGGTTCCAATAGGAAGCTCAAGTAAACCTTATCACATAGAAATGTCAGTATCAGTCTGTGCTACTGAAGCTGCACAGAATGAAATGGAAAAATTCATCTCAGCATTAAGACCTGGAAACCTGACCTCAGCTGGGGTAAAGCAGGCAGTGCCCTACATCAAGCGAGAGCCCCAGTGCAAACCAAGTTTTGAGATCTACAAACTCTGCTCCCAGATTTACTCAGCTCTAAATTTGAAAGGACATTCCGTCTACTTTGCCAAGAAGAGCACAGTGAATCAGTTACAACCCAGCTTACTTTGTCAACACCCATTCGTTTGAAACCTGCTTGTAGAACCTTGAAGTTCTGGATATACTCATGTTCCAATTTTGCTTGAAACTTCACTTTCTTGAGCGCTACAGACCCTGGGAAGAGCATGTCCATGAACTGGCAGTATGCAGCACCTGCCAAGAGAAAGAGAACACAAACCCCGGGATGAATCAAGGCAGCTCGCTAGCATAAAGTCACCTCTGTCAGATCAGCAAACCAACCTGACTCATCCCTCAGCTACACCATCCCTTAATGGCAACAAAAGGGAGGAAACAGGAACCTTCAGTCACCTGGTTTGGGGCAGCCTGGCTGTAAATAAGCTTAAGGAAGCTGCAGAACCAAGCTCTTGGTCTCATGCCTTGAGCTCTTGTGAACAACAGCAACCCTGCTCTAAGAATTCCCAGAAAGAAAACAAATATCCAGTGGGTCACTCAACTTCCCTTTCTTCACAGGTATCAGTAGGGACCAGAGTTGCTACATGCCTCTCACTGGCCTGTAATCACCTCTTATCAACACTAATAGAGCTAAACCACAAAAACAACTATTCTAAACACTACATTTAATCGTTATTAAAATAGTGATATATTTACTGCCTACAGACAGAACCTGCACATAATTCAAGGTGCCCTCCAAGGCAAGAGGCCAAATTAAGATGGATTATATTTAAATCAAGCCTTAAAGAACTAACACAGTTTCTTTCTATTAATTTTAAACATTTCACGTCCCTCAATTCAGCTCTTACTGTAATAAGAGCAACCTCGGGACTGTGTGCCCCCAAAACTCAAACACAACATTCTGAGCACTATTACCCTCACACCACCAATGAATTAAGCGCACGCAGGGCGTAAGAGGAACCTTGACCTCAAACATCAAACGACTACACAACAGTTTCTGAGCTATGTAAAGGCCAAAAAGTGACACATTGGTGTTGCTCTAAACAACGCTATTCATCTCAACCACAGAGTCCTATTTTGTTCGCTTTTTACCAAGATACAATAAATGAAATCTTGCTGGGTTTATCCATGCTGGTTGATCTCCCCTGGCTTTCAGTTCACTTGCTGAAGGACTCCAACACCAAGCTCAAAACCAGGTCATTTGCCAGAAAGCAGGCGTTTGCTCACCATTAGCAGTCAGTGATAAGTGTGATAAAAATAGAGGGATCACAGCATAGGCCAAAGGTTGCCTTTTGTGCATTTATGCAAGCTCAGTTTGCTGCTGCCACCAATGCCCTTGCCAAAGGCAGCAGAGCCAGCCTGGGAGCTCCTTTCACACAACTATGACCAACAGTGAAAGCCACTTGCATGCCTGAAGAGGCATGAGGCATTTTGCAGATACAGGGACACTACTCAGCACACACCACATCAACAGCTCTCAGGCTTGTCCTGAAAACAGGTGCCAGTATAAACCATCCTCCCACCAAAACAGAGCACTCGCAGCATGCAAGGCTCACGCCAATCCCAAGCACAACTTATCAGCTGTATAAATCGACATTGTACAAACCAGGTTTTTAACCTGCCCATCTGAAAGCAGACAGTAAGAGAATGCCCCTCACTCCCCCTACTTATCTGCTTGAGCTTTAGTGCCTTCACCCTTACAGTTTTCCTCCATCACCTCACTAGAAAAAAAGCCACTACAAATACCTGCCAGATGTCTGTTGTAAGTCCCCTGCTTCTCCATAAACTTTGTGAATGTTTCTTCCACACACTCAGCCACATCCAATGCTGACAGCCCCAAACTTACTTTAAATTTACTCTTCCTTTTATTCCCTATCTGTTCTTCCATGAGCAACACCATACCTCAAACTCACCCTAAGAACTGCACTCTGCACCTTTTGCCTACCTACGGCTGTTACCCAAATCACCACCTTTTACCAAGGCTGCATTTCTAGCCTTACTTTCTTTCAGCTCTTACTCCGCAGACCATTATCTCGTGTTCCTTCCTACAAGCCTCCTCCCACACATTCCTCCCTGTGATGACACTTCATTTCTGTACCACAATCACTTCCCCTTTTCTGCCGACGACCGTACCCGAGGTCCAGCTGTGCTAAGTCAGCTCAACCCAAAGCAATCTGAGGTGACACCGACTTGACACACTCCTTCACTACGAGGAGTCATAAAGTCCAGAAGGTGAACCTGAGTCACCAGAATCCCTTCCCCACAACACTCCCTCTGCCCAGCCTCCCTATGGTTCTCTTCCATAAGAAATCCACTTTACTTATTCTAGATACTACATTTATAAGACTTCACTTGATCCATTCAGACTAAATACTTAATTTCTCACTGGAAAAAGACCTTAAGAGCCTTTTTTCACGTTAAACCTATTCTTTCTTATTTCATATAAACTGCAGTGAGTCAGAAGAATATACCCTCTCATTATGGCTGCATTATTAATAGCCATTTCAATAATGCCCTAACCACAGCTAGACTGTAACAGTGATCACAGATCTGCTCACACCAGGAATGAAGCCACCAGGATGGCTACTGCGGGCCACCAGTCACACAGCACGGTGGTACCTCTGCAGACCTGGGGAGCACCTCCGAGGCGGAAGCCCCAGTGCTGAGCCCTCACCTGAGCAGAGCTGTTCGATCTTTGTCAGTGTCAGCTGCAGAGACTCATTGATCCAGGCCAGCATGTCATGTCGACTCAAGTTCTCGATAGTCACTGAAGTAGAATACACATTAACTGCCATTTTCTGGAAGACACAACCAGAGGAGTTAGTACCACAGACGTTATCACCAAACACTCCCACGGCTCCCGCTGAGACAGGCCTGACACAGCAGCACAGGAAACGCCGTGAGGCGGCTGCTAACAGCTGGGGTGACCTCGTGGCTGGGGCTTTCTGAGGACCCATTAACACCATTAACACCCTTGTGGCAGCGCTGACGAGGCCACTCGCGGCAGCGGCACCAACGCTCTACCCCGGTTATCGCTCTCCCCAGGGCGCAGCACCGAGCGGCCGGTCCCGCCCAGCCCCGCCAGCACAAAGCGGAGCCGCTCGCCCGCCGCCGAGCCCCCGGTGCAGCTG
>JAOEHY010019152.1:0-43541 GCA_025447955.1 Psilopsiagon aurifrons | reverse complement strand
CCCCAGTTATCCCAGTCAACCAGTCAACATTCAATTGCCTCTCATTTACCTAAAATTCCCCCTGTATGTGAAGGCTTAAGTGCACATGATTGTTTCTGTCAGTATTGCTGTGTTTATGTTTTGGCTATAATTTGCATATAAGCTTTGAATCTTGCAAGGTTGAATCAACCCTTCAGACTTCTGATAATTATGAAGGATGGTGTTTCACTGTTTTACAAAGGTTTACATTTCCCTTTTTGTGATGAGTCTGTAACAATGTTGTACATTTTGGATTACCCAGAAAATAAGTGGTGTATTTGGCCCAACTTCCCACCCACTTATCATTTGTGTGTGGTTCCCTGTGAATCCATCTGCTCCCTCATTATCAGTTATTAAAAGGCGTTCAAGACTGATTAAATTTGAGATTACTGCTGGGTATGCACTAACGTTTTCATAAATTGTGCTGAAATATTCAAACCAACGTGAAGTTAAGAAATGTCTCTGTAGAAACAGATGTGAGCAAGGAAAATAAAGGTTTGAGGAGTTTGTTTTGCAGGTTCCAATTCCTCTGAGCTCCTGTGAGAGCCTGGAGTAGTGGAAATACCCCAAACCTTGGCTATCAGACTGGTAACATTGGTTAGTGAGTCTGAGAGACTACTCCCTGTTTCCCCAGTTTCAGGCCTGTTTTCTTTTGCAAGGCATTGTAGCCTCCGAGGGACCGGACTGTCAGGTTTTGGCTATCTAGTGACTGGTTGAATGGTTAGTTCTGGTGAGGGCTGCTGGAAATATTTCTTCTTTCAGGGACTTCTCTAGCCCAAAGGTTTTCCATCAGAGCTGTCACTGCCTGTGCTGTACAGCATCCCCTTCGTCCTCTGTGGGGTGAAAGCCATTCTACCACTTCTCACCTGTTATTTTATGACATACTGAGACCCCACTGAGAGGTGTATCAGTGCAAGGATAGAGATGGGCAGAAGGGGAAGTCCCTTTCATCTTCTTTCATCTCTCCCGGCAGAATAAAAATGTTATAGGTTAGGGTTTTCTGGGTGTTTAGCTAACTAACTGGATTTTTAAGTGTGTGTGCAGCTCATGCGTGCATGTTTGAACACTCCCATCCACTTAGATCAGTTAGAGTCACCAAACTTCTTCGTTTTTCAAAATAAAACTGCATTATGCCTAGACATGTTGAGCCAAATCTGTTCCTGGTGTTATTTCACTTGCTTCCCAAAGAATTACACCAGAGGTGAATTTGTTCTGGTATAGCAGCTTTTTTGCCTGGAGCAAGTCTTTATAGCAGAGTTGTATTTCTCTCAAAAATATAAAAGCAACACTGACAGATCTGCAGCTCTGGTGGTGTGAGCAGGTGCAGCTATATTAAATCATTTCTTATTGAATTGATTCAGCAACTTGAAGCTTGTAGTTTTTGTTCTGATATGGTTCTATGACAGAGACCTTTTAAAACAGGCAAAGTATTTATCTTTTCTTGTAATTCCTCTCTCTGGTATTAAAATTTTTAAGATTTCTGTTAGTATGTAGCACAGATTCTGACTGTATTATTTATTTGTAAGATCTGAAACTTAGAGCCTGTTCCAGTTAATCACATTGGGCTGTGTCATCGCTAGTGTAATTCCATTTACTCCACTGACATCCAGATGAATGTGAACAATAGGTTTTGCTTTTGTTTTTAGGTTTAAGTGGGTTTAGGCTCTGTTGGTCGCTGTGGCATAAACTGGTGTGCTTCCTTTCCAGCCAGTGGAAGTATGCTGATTTATCACCGCCTGAGGATCTGGCTTGTTATTTTAAGGGTGCCAGTCTTCAGCCAGATGAAATGTGCCACGTGCTGCAGTTTTTCCCAGTATTAAGGCCCCCTTTGACTATCAAAAACAACCTGATGCTCTGCACACAGCAAGTGGTAAAGAGTTCCCCTTCAGACAACTTATCATTCTATCTCTGCTGATTTGAGGTAGAATGGTTATTAAAGTTTTACTTTTCTTGAGTGCTTCCCATACTTGTGTAATTGCCGTTACTGCTCAGCTGCTGTTAAGTTAGCATCAGAAGTAGACAGAAATGCTTGCCTGAAGTTCCATGTCTTTAATGCCTTTTGGGGTTGTTTTTTTGTTTGTTTTGTAGGTTTATATCCTTTAAGACTCCAGGCTTAGGCTTGGAGACCCCAGCCATCACCATTGAGCCCAGCAGCTGGAGCGGCAGCGAGAGTCCTGCCGAAGATATTGAAAGAATGAGTGATTCTGCAGATAAACCTATTGACAATGATGCAGAAGGTGTCTGGAGCCCTGACATTGAACAGAGCTTTCAGGAGGCTCTAGCTATCTATCCACCATGTGGGAGGAGGAAAATCATCTTATCAGATGAAGGCAAAATGTATGGTAAGTGGTACCCATTTAGCCTTTGGAAATAATTGTCCCAGTGAGAACTGCAAAGCCCAGCTTGTTTTTACACAAAATCCCTGGCTCTGATTTGGTATTTTTGGGGTAGATCTTGAAGGAAATTTGTGAAGTTGAGAGAGCTTATCTGGGCTGGTGCATTGTCCAAGACTGCTCAAACCAATCCTTTCACCACAGGTACAGGAAGCAATATTGGTGTAGAATTGGGTTTTTAATGAATGCAATGATGTTGCTGAATGGGAATGTTTAAAGGAAGCTTTTAAATGAGTCACTCCTCAAGCATTAGAAAAAGTAAGCATTTTTCTTTATTTTTCAATAATGGTGAAGAAGGGGAAAAGAGGAAACACAGTCTGCATGATGGTGTGGCAGAATGGGCAATATTAAACTGCAAAGTGATGAACTTCTTTTGCTCAGAAGCCTCTTGACGAATGAGGCAAGTTAGGGGTGCTTTGTGCCTTTCTTCTTTTTTTTTCCTTCCTCTTCCCTCTGTGCAAACTGCTATAAATCAGATGACGTGCTGACAGCATTCCGTAAATACAGGCTGTGCGGAGGGATACTGACATCTGCACGCACTAGCTCTCCAGCTTTCGCCCGAGCCCTCTCACTCCTCTTCTAAACTTCTCTTTGTGGGCAGCAGAGCCCTTGCTCTGGCTCCTTGTTCCAGGGGGGCCGGTGGCCTTGCCCCTACCTGTCTGGGCAGTCCAAGGCACAGGGGGCCGGGGGTGCGCAGCTCCGAACAGATGGTGCTGCAGCTGCCGCCAGCTGTGCCCCGCGCCCCGCAGAGGTCATGGAAACGGGGACACTGCTGCTGTGGCTGCCCCGACCCCCCTGGCCTCCCCGTACAGCTGCCGTGTGACCCTGGCCTTGGCCACGCCAACCGGCATGTCTGCAACAAGAGAGTTGTGATGAAGCATCTCAGCTGCCCCTGGCAGAAAGTTGCTGGGCCCCGGCTTCCTGCCTGGTGTTTGCTTGTGTTTTTTCCCCTCTTGTTTCTCCCCACCCCTCCCCTCCTCTCCCTGCACAGCGGAATATAACTTCTCTTGTCCTTCTTGCCCATTTCTGCCTGTTTTGATTGCATTCCGGTGTTGTTATTTTCCTTTGGAAAGGGGAGATGATTTGCTTAATTAGAAGGTTGTGCTCTTTCTAGGAGGTCATAAGCATGTATATGCAAACAAGCTTATTGTGTATTTGAGCTCAAAAGCTCTACTTAGGCTTGAACAGCCTCATCAGCCAAAATAAGGGTGGCTGCATTTTTTTAAAATCAGGATCCCTACAACCACGGTAATCGCCCCTGAAATCTGATTTTTTTAGTGTTTTGAACCATCCTTTGTGCCATTGAATAAATTAAATAAATTAACATATTTATCCGTTCATTTTGACAAACACTGATTTAATTTAATGGTTCTCTAATCCTGAATGTTAACATTTGTTAAATTATATATGTATAAATCTATTTATGCATATCTAATTGCCTATTAATGCTGCTAGTTAGTAATGCAGGAGTATATATGCCCATCTAAATCAAATATTGCTTATTTGCAGTCATAAAAAGAGGTATGTGTGTTTGATACTGAAAACTTGACTTAGAGCATTGCCCTGTTTGGGAAGAAAAAGACGTGTTAGGAAGTGCAGGGTACTGTAAGAGCAGAATTTACATCCTGACTCTGCAGTGGATGAACTCATGTTTTCATTCTTCAAGCTGAGTAACTGCTTTGTAGTGTCTGAGGATTTATTGAAACCATGCTAGGTTTCTGAGGACTTTCTAATAGAGTCTTATGGCCCTGAGAGCATAATTGTTCTCCAAGGATTTTGAAATCAAAACAGTGTAAGTGTTTTAGATTCTGTGTGGCATAATGAAAATAATTTAATGCCTTTTAGTGGCATACCAAGTTTATTTCACTTACAAGAGAGACATTGCAGTATCTCTAAGCTTCCAGAGTGTTGGTGATACTGTAATGTGTTAGTAATTCATGAACCATGTAAGACAAAAGGTCAAGAGAGCACCGTTTGATTTTCTGACTTAAATTACCTTTAGATACAGGCAGTAGAACAAATATGATCTTTACGGAGACAAATGTAATGATCACTCTGTGTGGATTAAGTTAAGCAATTGTAGTTTTTTCCCTTTGGAGAGAGACTTTGAGATGAGCAGAGATTCTGCTTGAAGAAATATTTTAAGTCTCTGCCTTTGGTTTAATGAGAGCTTTGCGACATTCAAGTAAGCAGAAGCCAGAGTTTCTTCACTTCTCTTTATGGTGGCCTAAAACTGTCCTTAAAAGTGGTGTTTCTCAGAGGGCTGTGTGCAGGCTCCTGATCAGTCAGCTCAGGGGGACCTGGAGGCTTGTAATCTTGGGGCTATGTAGGGTGGGGTGTCTGCCCATGGTGCCACCTGGGCAGCAACAGTGTGGCCCCTCTGGCAGAGTGGCCCTGGTGGTACTGAGGGACATCTGTGACCAAACTGGGCAGCCTAGATTACTTCAGCTGTTCCTCTACTACTGTGATCTTGGGGAAGGAGGGTAGGGAAGGGGAGGGCATTTTCCTCTCCTCTTGCTTTCCCAAAGAAGTAACTTACAGCACAAGAGGACTGGGAGAACAAAAGACTCTCAATCCTACCCCACAGAAGAGGGTTGCAAGGGTCTTGTGACTGGGGAGGGGGAAGGGGATGTATTGACTTTTTTGGCCCTGGGGCATCCTTGGGCAGTGAGGGCAATGTCATGACCTGTGCAAGACCAGGA
Source organism: Psilopsiagon aurifrons (assembly GCA_025447955.1). Taxonomy (NCBI): domain Eukaryota; kingdom Metazoa; phylum Chordata; class Aves; order Psittaciformes; family Psittacidae; genus Psilopsiagon; species Psilopsiagon aurifrons. The sequence goes on along the minus strand of JAOEHY010019152.1, from coordinate 38,428 downwards.
GCATTTCAGGCTCCTGCTGACCCTGCCACCAGTACAGGCTCCTTGAAGAAACCCTCAGAAAACAAAACCTTAATGCAACTCTTGTTTTTAAATTTATAGGCAGCGATTGGGTAAGAAGCAAAGACGCTTGTTTTGGTTCAGAGGGACAAATTCCAGGAAATACAGTTTGGAATTTTTTGAGAGAAAGGGAGTGTGCTGTAAGGCCAAGGAATCAGTGATAAGTTTTCTTCAGGGAAGTACTCTCCATCACTCCTTTTCCCACTTCCTCTGCATGTGTGTGCTTGTGTGGCTCTGATGGTCTTACAGTTTTGGTCTTACTCCTAGTACAGTGTTAGTTTGTAGCAAACAAAATAAGGTGAGGAGGAAATAAATACGAAAGCTTGAAAGAGGATAGAGGAATACAGCTATGAATAGATGCTCACTCTTTGTGAAGCTCACACGGGAAAGAACTCCTAGACCCATTTTCATTTGTCTTGTGAGGTATTTGTAAGAATTATTTTCATCTGTATTGCTTCAAAAGAAGTATTGATAAAATATAAATATCATCTCAAAGTACAAAGCGGGATACCCTATAATTTGCCTTCCCTCTGACATCAATTCTGATGAATTTCCGTGTCCTGTTTTACCCAGCACATAGTAAAACTGCAGCCCATTAGAGGGCATTGGCTCTCCTGTATTTGTACTTTGTTCAGTTGTTGGTCTTCTACTGCTGGCAGTTTAGTTACTTGTAAGCAACTCCTGTGAACTCACTTACTGGCAGGATATTTGCCTGTGCTTGTCTTTGCTCCTGGGAGAGTGTGTTGGAAAAGATTACAAGAGTGAAAGCTGCTGCGAAATGCAGCCCTGCTTTTATCCCTGGTGTAACACTGAAGTTACCAGAGTTACCACGGGAATGGAATTGGCCCTGTGTGCACGTCTGCATCTTTTCTTTTTTTTTTTTTTTTTTTTGTGAAATTTAGCTATAGCAAGACGCAGCTTTAGTGGCTCTGGAGAGAATGTCACAGTAATGTACATTGGTAACAAGAGTAGTAACGCCTGTAGACATGTTGCTGCTATCAGCGTTACTAACATAGCCTAAAGGTAGCAAAGGTGGCTTTTGTCTTTAAGGCAAGGAATGAGTTTGATCTTCATTTTTGAAACCCGTAAACAGCTCTTCAATTATGAATGAAATTAGTCACCGTGATTTGCATTGGGGGTATTCATCGCTGCAGCAAAACAATTTAAGAGTATATAAATGATTGTGTGTAGAGGAAGTTTTGTAGAGTGTTTAGTTGTTTTACAGAGAAGAATGAGCACTAATTAACGTGAGAAGGTGCATAGCAGCCTTTCAAAACTGTTGTATATGTTTATTAGGTCATGCATAAAATCTCTTGGCCTGCATTGCCATGACAATAAAGGGAAAATTATACTTTCATTAAAATTTCTGCTCAGATGATAGAATTTTTGCCTGATGAGTAGTAATTGTCTTTATTTCCAAGACACTTTGTATAAATTGAATATTAAAATTGAACTTTGAAGTAGTACATTTGCAAAGAAATCCTATTCTGTAGGCTTGTGTGATTCTGTAGCTGACTGCTATTATTGGGTGTCTTTCTGAGTTTCCGTTAGGAAAGTGCAAGGTAACTAGCTTTATAAACAATGCAGCAACATGTTACAAATTATTTTTACTATTGCTTTTAGTTTTAAAAGTTCCATGCAAGTTACTGCCTCTATAAAGACATCACTACCTTATAAAGTTTCCACAGTATTAAATACATTTGAATGCAAATAAGGTATTTGGAATGATGAAATACCAGATGTGGAGTATCAGGTTACATGTTTATTCCTCTGTTATTGCAATCATTGTGCAAAGATACGCTCTTGTATTTTTATTGTCTTATTTTTTGGTCTCACAGCAACATACACAAAATGCACTGGAGATAGGACTCCTATTATGAAAGTTAGTATTTGGGTTTCTTAGACTGTAAACAAATCTGTCTAGAAACATTCTTGCAATCCTGTCATTGCTCACTGTATTACATCATTGCACAGCACATGCATGAAGACAGGCTGCAAGCCTGTGCTGAGCAATCAGTTGGAAGTGAAGAAAATGAAGGTCCAAAGATACAGTGTCTGTCTGAAAAGTTACTACTTAAATTTCTCAAATTATGAACAAATCTGCCTATAAAGCATGTCTGCAATCTGGTGATGTTTTTGTTACATCAGCATGCTGTCCATTTAAGAAGTCAATGTGGCTTTGTGACCTGAGCAATAGACACTGCTGACATTAGAAATGAAGCGTATTGGGCTTACTTGTTTTCAGTGATTTCTGAAATGTGACAGAACAGGGTTTAATCTTTCTGTTCGTGCTTTCAAGAGCAAATCATCAATGGTTTGGGGTAAAGTGGCCGAATCTTTAGGAAATACAGAGTTCCCTTCCCTTCCCACCCCCAGCCCCTGCCATAAGCTGCCATCCCAAAATCTACAAAGACAAAATCTACGTGGGACTGTAAGAGTTGAGCATGATAAAGGGTATCAGCTCCTATCAGGGGAGCAGGCAAAAGAGAACGGGCTGTGGAAAGCGCCACATCTAAACGAGTGAGTAATGTTGTGCAAGGTCATACATGGCACAGTGATCAAGTACTCCATTTGGCTGTGTTGGGTCAGGAAAACGATGCATTCCAAAGGAAATGAGAAGTTATATGAGAAGGTTTTGCTGAAAAATTATGCATTAAAGAGAGCAGGACATCCACTGCAAATGCTTTTTAGCTCTCTGGCTTTTGTCCTCTCTCTGCTCAGTATGTTCTCTTCGGTCATCCATATAAAAAAGAACCCACAGAAAGTTGTTAATAGCTTGTTTGTGGGAAACAGCGTCAAGTAAATTGTATGGCTGCTGCCCAAGTTTCCCAGCATTTAGTAGGTAACCTTGTACGGAGGACTAGCAACATTAGAGTTACTAGCAACTTCACTTCTTGTCTGGAACAAAGTGGAAGCTACAGGGGCAGGTTAAGATCAGGCATTTGCTGCTTAAGAGTAATTTAGTGGCTAGTTCTATTCAAATGGCTATACTTACCAGAGTAAGAGGATGTTTTTCCTTTATGACGTTGTTCCTTTGGTAAAACACTTCTTTAGGAATGACACATGCTAGCATGAGAGCACTGAAGTGATGCAACCCCACTACAACATCCAGGATACATTTCGGTGATTGTCTACTAAGATTTATATTAGCTTATTTTTCCTCCAGCGCTGATTTCACAAGATGAGCTTGTGATCCTGTAATTGCAGAAGGCATAGTTTTGCAGCTGTAAGAAATAGAGGTTTTGCACTAGGAGGTAGTTAAAACAGCCTTGATCAAGCTGATGTAGTGTGTTAGCTGGTTGCACAGTACTGAGAGAGGAAGATAACTGAAAATACTGCATGTAGATAGCATGAAAGAATATGTACTTGTTTATTTGATCTCATTCCTTGCAGAACTGGGATCCTTCCTACATGCATGTTAGGCTGGACACCTTTTAGTTCGGACAACCTGGGAACAAGTTGGGTTTGACAAGTGGGGCCTACGTGCTCTTGGGGTTATGATGGGCTATCAGGTTTGGATTCTTCTTCATGAGACCAGTATAAGACTATGGTAAAAGTGTCTCCTTTCTTAGCAGCTGAATTATCTCACACCATAGCAGCAGCCCATTGACCCACATCCCCAGTAAAGATTATGTGGGATGTGGAAGGTGAGTTATGTTAAGCACCTCTGTTCTAGGCATCCTTATGGAAGCAGAAGACCTGAGAAAACATAGAGACTGTTGTTCTTATAAAGAGAGAGACTTGAACAGTGCAGAGAGCATCTTATATGACCAGTAACAGAAAAAAGTCAATCAAAAATTGACCCCTTAACTACCAGCTGCACCACTAACCATCACCACATTCAGCACCCTCACTATGGCTTGCATCAGCGTCCAAGAGCTGCTGGAATCAGAGACTCTAGCCAGCTGTTCAAGCCAGGCAGAGCTGGGGCCAGTGAGAGGAGTGGTGAAAGCCAAGCATCTGAACCACACTGGGAGGGAAACTTCATTCTGTTGTTGCCCCTCTCCCCTAGTGGATTTGCTCAGAGTGGTGTGATCACAAACACTACAGGGAACAAAGAGCAGTGGCAGCACAAAAAACTTCTTACACCATCTTTGGTTTTCTGGGGGCATGCAGTCTCCTGAGAAATAGGCTTATGTTCCAGCCCACAACTCACAGAAGTGAGCCTGGGCTAACTGTTGGAGAGTAAATGTTGTGGTGGTTGTGACATAAGTCTTGCACAATTCCCTGAGGGCCATGCCATTCAGAACTAATATGTATCTTAACTGTGTCTTACAGGGATTTCCTCACAGATGGATGCAGGATTCTTTTCTTTGTGATGCCCTTGAGAAGTTGTAGTCATACCATTGTATGAATATTTTCCTATCCTACAAACAATTTAATGTGGGACATTTGGTTTGGAACATCAGAGGGAAACACTTCAGAGTCTGGGCTTCCAGATGATTTTAGTCTGACTGTATAGGACACTAATGGATTAAGAGTTTACAGACTTTCAGTAGAAATAGTGGTTTAGCTAATACAAAAAGGCTCCTCTGAAGCTTTTCTGGTTTTGTTCTAGGTCAGTACAAAATTTTTTACATTGGATGATTAAAGGACATGTTTTTGTAAGCAAAAATACTAAGAATTGGGGAAGGAGAAGAGATATGAATATAATGTGCTAATTCCACCTCATAAATGCCCTTTTAAACACAGGGAAGTAGCATGGCTTGTTCGACCTATTGCAAAAGGGACTACAGTGCATCCCAAATTCACAAGGAAATTGAAACCCTGAGGAAGCATTGCACACCATGGGAGTTACTAGGATGTCAGTCAAACAACCTTAGAATTTTACCTACAGAGGACTCAAATAAGCACTGTTAATAGAAGCTGTGGTTTTCACCCACTTGGATTCAGTATCAGTCTTAACCTTAGACTAGCAGGAGCCCTCTTGTCTTAGACATTGGGAAAAAGAAAATGTTAACCCAAATGGTTCCAAGTCCAGGTGCACAGGGACAGCAGGCTTACTGTTGTTTGTGGGTTTCATTGACAACTGCCTTCATGTGATCTGGTAACTAGCATTGAATTCTTTGAACAAGAATTGCATTTTAATTTGTTTAGTTCTTCCTTGGATACACTGTCAGCAATTTGTCCATCATTTTAGGACAACTACTGGTGAAATAAGTGCTTAGTAATATCTAAATACATATATGCATGCACATACACATATAAATGTTTGTGTGTGAATGTGATGTGTTCCTTTCCAGCCAATTAAAATTTATTTAAGAGACCCCAGTGAGGAGGTCTGTACACACCAAATTGGCTACCTCTTAGCTTGGTCCTTCCCCTTTTGCTTTAGCAAGTGAATGCAATGTACTGTGAAAGCTATCTGCAAAGAAATATTATTATTTATATTTAAAGTACTTATTAGGTATGCAAGCATATATTGTCTGTTACATATTTAGACTGCATGTTGTATTTTTAGCTATAGGAGGTCTAATCACGAGAGGCTGTGAAAGTGCTGAGAAGAATTACAGCAAGGGATAGCATATGGAGGAGCCACCCACAGAATTTTCCATCGTGCAAGGCAGGGAAAAATGACTACTGGAGCTATATAGCCAGAGGAGTGTCATTAACAGGTGGGACAGTTCAGAAAAACCTTTGGCTTGGCTTGGCCTGGCTTGAATGTCCCAAAGGCTGTTCATTTCTCTCAGTCCCCATTTGGTAGCAGTTGTCCCAAGTTAGAGCCTCCCACTGACCTCTGCAAGAGTGACATGCACAGAGCTGGTGGGGATGGCATGGACTCTGGCATAACAGGCCAGCAAAGCGCAAAATAACAGGAAAGATGCATTAAAACGGGAAATACTGAGTGAAGATAAAGATGAGGTAAAATAGCCATAAAAACACTATTCAATTAAGATTATGAGACAGGAAGTCTCATAAAAAGCTGCCTTTACTCAGATGAAGAAGTCTAGAAAAATCAAAATAACTTGTCCATTGTCACCAAGAGTTTTCTATCAGAGCTGGGAATTGAGCCCTCTTCCCTCCAGTGCCACCTACGTTTTAATGCTGAAGGGACCCCTATTGCAGTTTATCCAGTCAGTGACCCTTGGGGAGCTTGGGGCTACTATGGCAAAACCACACTTCCTGCGCTGTGTCCTGGGTACTGGGAGAGCAGGCCATATCTTCCAAAGAGTTCAGCCTCTGCATGTGACCACAGGATGCCCTGCACCTCTAATAAGGGTGTTGGTTAACTGCCATTTTATTATTATTAGATATTTATTTAATGTAGTAGTTCCTTGAAACAAGAAAAGGTCTTTGAGGTACAATATACCGTGTAAAAATAATGGGTAGCTATACGGAGTCTAACATTTCTATGGAGATGAGTGAAAGTGGATGGGGAAGTAAGGCAATAAATATTTAGCCCCATGTTGATGCTCCATGAGAAGATGTGGTCTCTCTGCAGAGTAAAATAAGATGATTAAATTTGTTCATAACATCATTATTCAAGGAACAAAAATGTATCCAAAGACGTAATCCAAGAGGTCTTTACTTTGTGCCGAGCTAAAATTCTACTACTTAATTACTGATTTAGAAAATATCGTGGGCTCAATTTCCTCCTCTGTTACACTTATAAATCTAATGGGGTTGTTTTGAGATTTATGGCAGTGTAACTGAAAGCAGAATTAGGTCCCTTATGTTTAAAACTTAGTTTGCCACATAAGTAATAATTTCTATTTTCTAGGCAAGAGTTTAAGAATCTTGCAGACCTATGTTTCTGGAAAAGAAATACGAACTACAGAGTGATTAATACTGGAGGGGAAGTCTAGGGGCAATCTGAATTGGCTGGTGTGGAAAATCCATGTGCAGTTCAGATTTAGGATCTGTTTGCAGATGCCTCATAATTTAAAATGTCAAAAAAAACCCAAACCTTAGGCCTTCACGTAGTAAATTAGTACACTGCTTATTCAGCATGCAACAAGCTTTGCTGAAGAAATACCCTCATATCGGGTGTGAACTCATCCCATCCTCCTTAGTAAGGACTTAACTTCAAAATTGATTGTGACCTTTTAAATCCTAGCAGTATCTAAATCATTAAAAAATAAAATTAGCACACATGTATTTTATCTCTAATGGAAAGGGCTTTCTCTTATGCAACCGGTTCTTTACTGGTTTTCTCAGCTTTCACTTAGGAAAAAAGGTCAACTTTTGAAGTCTGGGGCTAAAATGTGAGTTAGGATATGCCCATTCACTGAACAGAGGTGCCTGTGCAGCTCTCATCCACCCGTGAGGCTCATCAGGTCTTGGTGAGTGCCCTGCCCATGGGTTTGCAGGGGCTGCTGTGCACATGGGTACTTTCCCCAGTAATACACAGGGAAATAAGCTGGAACAATGCTGCTCTGGATTTATGTCACTTTTGACAAGTTTATGTTGTTTTTTTTCTAGGTGTCGTGGTTTAAGCCACTATAACTCATGCAGTTTGCTCACTCACTCCCCCCTCTTTCTTCCCCTCAGCTCCTGGGGGGGATGGGGAGGAGAATCGAAAGAATGCAACTCCCACAGTTGAGATAAGAACAGTCCAGTAACTAAGGTATAACACAAACCACTGCTGCTACTGCCAATAATAATAATGACCAGGGAAATACAAGGAAAGAGAATGCAACCGCTCACCCCCCGAAACCAAGCCCGACACAGCGAACTGAGCTCACCCTTCTGTGTCTCTGTTTTTACATCCTGGCCATGATGTGCTGTGGTACGGAATACCTCTTTGGTCAGTTTGGGTCAGGTGTCCTGTCTCTGCTTCCTCCCGGCCTCCCCTCCTCCCTGGCAGAGCATGAGGCTCAGAAAGTCCTTGGTCAGAGTAAACATTACTGAGCAGTAACTAAAAACATCGATGTTATCAGCGCTGTTCCCAGGCTGAAAGTCAAAAACACAGCAGTGCACCAGCTACTAAGAAGGAGAAAAATGACTGCTACTGCTGAACCCAGGACACTTGGGTACTAACAGTGCATTATAGAAATAGTAAAGAATCATAATATATAGCTATCCCACCAAAAAAGATCTTTAAAATAATGTAATTCAGTGTCTGTTCAGAATAGATCATTTTAATGTAAATACAGCATTTAGGCCTGAGTTATATTTCTAAGAACTTTGTTTAGGAAGAAATTGAAGAAAGAATTCATTATTCTAAGCTTTCCAAGCAGTGCAAGCTAATAATTTTTAAGATGCAAGAGAGAATAATAATTAGGCACATTGTACTGTCTTAGAAGTGATTTTTCAATGGCTTTTTTATTAGCTGTGTGTGATGGGCTGACCCTGGCTGGAGGCCAGGTCCCCACCAAAGCTATTCTATCATTCTTCCTCCTTAGCTGGACAGGGAAGAGAAAATGCAACAAAAGACTTGTGGGTTGAGATAAGGACAGGGAGAGATCATTCATCAATTACCATCATGTGTAAAACAGACTTGACTTGGAGAAATTACTTTGATTTATTGAAAATGAAATCAGAGTGGGATAATGAGAAATAAAACCAACTCTTATGCACCTTTCCCCCCACCCTTCCCTTCTTTCCAGGCTTAACTTGACTCCCTATTTCTCTACCTCCTCCCCATCAGCAGCACAGGGCAGTGGCAAGTGGGAGTTGCAGTCAGTTCATCACACATTCTCTCCTGCCCCTTCCTCCTCACACTCTTCCCCTGTTCTGGCATGGTTTCCTTCCCACAGGAGACAGTCCTCCACCAACTTCTTCAATGTGAGTTGTTCCCACAGGCTTCAATCCTTCGGGAAGAGACTGCTACAGCATGGGTCCCCCACAGAGTCACAAGTTGTGCCAGCAAACTTGCTCTAGTGTGAGCACCTCTATCCATGGGGCCGAGGGTCCCTCCCAGAGTTTCCCACAGGGTCACAGCCTCCTTTGGGTATCCTCCTGTGTGGGGTCCTCCATGGGCTGCAGGTGGATATCTCCTCCACTGTGGACCACCATGGGCTGCAAGGGCACAGCTGGCCTCACCATAGTCTTCACCACAGGCTGCAGGAGAATCTCTGCTGTGGCACCTGGAGCACCTCCTCTCCGCTTTCTGCACTGACCTTGGTGTCTGCAGGACGGTTTCTCTCTCATGTTCTCACTCCTTTTTCTGGCTGCTCCCACACAGTAACTTTTTCCCCATTTTAAATATGTTATCCCAGAGGTACTACCACTGTTGCTGATGGGCTCAGCTTTGGCCAGCGGTGGGTCATCCGTGTAGTGGGCTGGCACTGGCCCTATCTAACTAACACAGAAGAAGCTTCTAGCAGGTTCTCACAGAAGCTACCACTGTAGCCCACCCCTCACCAAAACCTTGCCATGCAAACTCCATACACTGTGAAAGCAGTGACTCTGAATGAACGTTTTGATGTTTAATACATTGATTCATGATACCTGTGACTTCTAAGTATGGATTTTCTTTGGTTCTAAAATACTGTTAGATCATTAATTACCTAAAAATTAGTTCAAATTGAAAGGAATAAACCACCCTGTTGTTGTTTCTTGAGGTATTCTGCAACCTAAGCAAAGGCTCAGGTATTCCAGATATGATAGATGTGCAGATTGCATAAGACGTTATGCATTGCTCACTCCAAGATACAGAGTCCTGTCTGCCCTTAAACCCTTTGTTCTCTTGGCTGAATGCAGTTAATTAGCAACCGTCTCCATAGCAACTGCCTCATAGTCCAAAAACATTGTCTCGTTTTTGCAGTTTAGCTTATCACACTGTTTACCTGAAGGGCTTTTCACTGCGTTGAGTCTCATTTGAGTTGGCTACATGCCTGCTCACGGAAGTGAATTGTCAAGATAGAAAAACACCATGGCAGCAAGATGCTGAACAGGGCCCTGTGTGTGAAAGCAAAAACATTAAAAAAGTTCTGTGGAAACAAAAGTTGAAGTTTGCAATGATTTACATCCAGTTTTAAGGCATGTGACTTGCCAGGAATACTGTGCATTGTAAAATGCTGCTTTGCTTCTGGGCCTTTTTTTGCAGCATCTTGCAGCTTAATCTCATGAGGGTGTTCCCTTGCCTGTAACACGCTTTCAAGCCCGTGAGCCTTGCAGGCACAGGCCTTCGTCCAGGTCCATGAGGAAACTCGCCTTCCTCCAAAGCTGGGCTGTTTCACGCACTTCCATCTTGTTTTTTAAGAGGACACTGCTGTACACTTGTCAGTTGTGTTGAATGCTGAACTGTTGTTTTCCTTTACATTAGTATCATTTCAAGGGAAATCTGTGTATTGGTTCCATATGATGAATTAATTGGGAAAGGAGGGAGAAGAGCTATTGCGGTCATATAATCAAAGTATGCTGGAGACTTAAGCTTATTTATATTAGCCATTAAAGTGGTGTTAAAATATCTGCCACATACTCACATGAGTCAGACAGTTACAATAGGCATGGATTTGTACTAATGCGACTATGTCAGTGTAGGATGACATTTAAATTGTGTTTGAAGCTTATACAGAGGTGTGTCCACATATGCACACACCTTTATAGAGGCTTACTTGAAGGTGTGAGTATGTCATTGAAATCACAGTGAAATCTCACCACTGTCTTGAGCTGACATTCTGTCTGGCCTGGAACCAGGACACTCCCGGCATGAAAAGCTATGTGGGAAGTAACGTTTTCTTGCTTGCTGGATATTTTGTTTATATTGCTTGGTTTTGGGGGGTTTTGTTTCGTTTTATTTTTTCTAGAAGGCAGTAAAATGGATGAGAGGCGTATTTAGAGTAAGGTAATTCCTGGTTTATCCTAGGCAGACTAGATACCTGACTAGAGCTAGCTGTTCAGCCATGCTGGTACTCCCTGGCCTCTCTTCCCTTTTCCAATGATAGTTTTGGCGGCAAAGGTAATTCTCCTTTTTAGCCCCAGATGGCATGTGAGGCTGCTGCATCTTGATAAAAAGGCTTCATTCAATATATGACGTGTCTGAAACGGTCTTCCCATAGATTTGCAAAGATGTCTTAGGCTATTTCAGGATAAAAAGCAGGATGTGTGCAAACCTTGCCAGTACCGCTGGTGTACTCCATTATTCCTATAGAGCTTGTGGTTGATAGAAGGCTATTCTCTGTTCATGTTAATGTCTTGCTCAAACTATTCCTCATTCACTATCATTATTAGTAGTATTTGAATTATAGCAGTGCTGAAAGTCTGCAGGCAGGATAAAGGCTCCATTGTAGTAGGTCTTGTGCACACAAGATGAGACAATCTCTGTTCTGGCTGTTTACAGTCTGTTTCAAGACCAGTAGCATAAGTGGGTTTATCTCACGAATAGCAGAGAGGGGAGGAAAATGCTACAAATGATAAGAAATCCATGGTTACATGGAGCAACTGTTCATTTAGGTATTTCCCGGACATGTGGTGTTTGTTACATCTGTAACTGTAGAGTGGAAGGTAAATGAAATGCTTTTATTTTTCCTGGAAGCAGTTGCTGCTATCCACCTTCACAGCCAGTGTCATGGTTGTAGGGTGCTGTGAGGTAGCTGGAGGGCTCTGGGTTTGAAGAGGCTGTTGGGTCGAGCAACTTGTGAAAGTGCTGGACCAAGGGATAGGCAGGGTTGGCAAACAAGGACTGCTGAATGGGGAAACAATTCAATGTGACATATAGCCTCACCCTTCACCCTATCATGGGCCATTACACAGGCTTGTTTCCCATGCTATCCAATTTATAGTGAGTGACTGAAACAACAGATGCTTGAAGGCAATTCCCCAGGAATTCCAAGTGTGTAAGATTCTTTGCTCACATCCGCTCATCTTACGCAAACTCACCTTAGAGGAAAACCACAAAAGTGTCCTGGCTGTTGGGACATTGTCCAGTTTTTAAAAAAGGTGTTTAGCATTGTCAGCACCTTTGGATCTATAGCCCAGTTTTCCTGAAACCAGACTTGCTAGTTACCCGTAGGGGTCCAGAAATGGAAAACCCTAATGGCCTGAAAATGCCTGTTAGAACTTGATGTTATTTAATTAGTTTAAAATAGAGCTTGGCAGATGGCAAAACAGTGGAAAGGACCTGCCTTTTTAAAATCATGGGCCATATCCTCAGCCTGTGTAAACTGGCAGAGCTTCACTGAAATAAATGATCCGCTTCCGATGATTAGCAGGGTTGAGAAAAACTTGTGAAAACAGGAAAACCCATTTTTGGGCCACAGAAATTATCAGTAATGTTCAGGTGCAGAAGTTGTTTTTAACAATTTTTAAAGACTGATCAATTTCCAAACTAACTGTATCCTTAACAATCTTGGTTTTGTTGATGTACAATTCGAAGAAAGAGTTTGTCTTGCTTTCCCAGAGCTGCATTAAGTCTGCAGAGCTTGCAGCAGTGAAACGTACTGTATACTCGTTTTTGCAAGTCATTCACTTATGAAAGTAAGACATCAATAATTCATTCTGGTAAAGCCAGTCTCTACGGTTGTGTAAATTCACCTATTATGTGATAACATTAACCAACCTCAACTGAGCTTTTTATAAAGAGAGAGAGCTTTGATTGAAAGTTGTGACCTCACCTCAGTCTTTTCCAGGGAAAATTCTTGCTCCAACGAAAGATCCCATATGTTTAAAAGCTGCTGCATTCTTACATTTTAATGTTTCCCATTGATTGTTTGGGATTTTTTTATTTTTAATGGGAAACATGAAAACAAAGCCTGAACAACAAAGCTGACTGCTCACTTATCCCTCTGCATGGTATCAACCTGATAGAATCATTATCCTATAAAAATATCAGATCGGAATTGGAAGTGAATTGAACTTGCTGAAAGCAGTGCAGTGTTTACAATCTGTTTTCAGACTGGCTTTTTCTACCTGCTCATTTTTCCTTGAACGAAACCATCTATGTAATTTAAGGAGGTACTGTAGGTTAACTCCATACTACACTATATGGGTGAGGCTTCAGAGTTTGCTGCCTGCAAGTGCAGATTAACTGCAGAAATAAAAGCGGTTGCAAGTAAAGCTAACTTTAAATACAGCTGTAAGAGGGATCTGGGATATTGTTTCAGGTTGCTAAACTTGGGCCATGCAGCCAGTTGGAAAGTCACATTTCTAGTCCAGGCGGTGAGCTACGCATGGGCAGCCTGTCTCCACTCCCACCCACTGGAAAATGGGGTGATTTAGCCAGTAGGTGAAGGAGGAGAAAATGGGAGAGAAATGGTGTCTGGTGATGCAGGACAGCCAGCCATCACGGTGCTCTCCGGTCTGCCGCAGCTGGGTGGTTGCCTTTTAAATTTTTTATATGGAATTATGATATATTTTATTATTCCATATAATCACATGACATTTTGTGAATTCTTCACATTCCATAAATTGATAATATAATATACTATCTGTTATGATTTATGCTGTCAGTGATGCCACCACCTGCAGCTGCCAGGAGCCCTGATCCCACCAGGGGTACCTAGGCACCCCATCCCAGCGGCGGGGCTAGGGTGCTCGCTCTCTGATTCCTGGCAGGAACAGGGGCTTGCTGTGCTGCCATGGTGAGTCATGCCCCAGCCATTCCTGCAAATTTCTGCCCCCTCCCACCTCATGGGCCACATCTGCCCTTGGGAAGTTATTTTCTCAGTAGAAGACATGCACAAGACATGCTGTGGCCAGTCTGCTCATCAGGAGGTGGTGGCAAGTGTCCTAACTCCTGGTAAAGGGTTGGAGTGGGTGGCTGGAGGTGGTAGCTTTCCAGCCTGCACCAGTGTTTGATTCCAATATAGCCAGGTAAGGGGCCCTTCTTGTGCAGGACAGAGGGAGAAAGACAGGACACCCCTCTCTGCTCACCAGCTAGTGGCAGAAGTCTTCCTGAGCAGAGTGTGGCTCCATCCCTCTAGTGGGCTAAGCTGACCCAGGTTGCTTCTGTCTTTCCCATCAAGGAAGATTCATATATCCTCTATTAATAAATTACAAACTTTAGTAACGACTTGAGAGGACTATTTAGTGGCTGTAGGGCTCTGCTTTTTATGAAACCATTCATTAAAAGTAATGTCTTTTGCTTATGTATCCTGTGAATTAGGGAAGGTTTAATGAGAGTCTAAGAGTTGGCACGTGTGGAAGCTAGGAGACAGGCATATGACATTTTTCTGAAAAGAATAATATGACAGGTTGGCCTATAGTATGCCTGTTATTGAAGTATCTCAATTACCTGAAAAGTCATGGTTAAACAAGTAGACTTGCAATGCTGTGTGTAGTTCCAGGTCTCATTATTTTTGCATCACTAGACTTCATAACGTGCAGTGCAAAATGCAATTGTCAAATTGCTTGTGAGAATTGGAAGTTGTACTGGACAATCGAATGAATTGATGGGCTCGCTACCACAGGCAAAACTTGATTTCTAAGCTTGTGTAGATTAAACTATAAAAGATAACCCAAGGTCACAGATACAAAGCCTAACAAGAGCATTCTTTGAAGAGAATTATCTTGCAGGTTGTTAAGAATGATTCTAAAATACAGAAGAAAATTCTCTGGACAAATATGTGATACCATGTTCCACAGAAAAACCCTGACTCACCCATGCAGCTCCAATGGAGTTTCTTCAACACAGATGAGGTGAGACTGGCCTGATCCCATCTGTGAAATTGCATCATGAAAAATCTGGCCTATAGCCGCTGCAGTCAGGAGAGTGCTGACAAGGTTTTTTTGCATTTATTCTTACTGTTCTGCTTTGGGATGTTACAGGCCAAGATTTTGCATTGCACTGAAAGCTAGCAGGGTAGTTACTTTACTTCACATGTTGAATGTAAGTAGAAGACCACACTCAGACGTAACTGAGTGGCCATGGAAGGTTAAATGAGGTCATAGGTTATTTTTACTGGCATTTCCTCCAAACCAGGGTTGTGAATATGAAGGTGCTGTATGTGTGAGAAACCCAGCCCACTCTGCGCAATATACTCAGTGATACTGTTGTCTGGGAAGCTGCTGCTCTGCCAGGGGTCCCTTCAAGTGGCTGGGACTGAATACGCGTGCCATGCGCAGCTTAGTTTGAATACCCCTGGAGAGCACATGCAACATCAGTAACTTGTTGAAAACAAGGCTCAAACTGTTCTTTTGCCAAACAAATAATTGTTTAGTATATGAGTTAAAAATTATGTTCAGGGCTGTGATATACTACTTTAAATGTAAAGTCATGATGCCTTATAAGTTGGGGAGGTGATGATGTGTGTGTTTCTGTCTGTATGTGCCTGACCACTTTGTATGTGTTTTTACCTAATGGGTTTCATTAGGAGCTCTGGGAGAAATCAGCAAGGAAGAGGCTTGAGACTGGTGAGTTTGTTTTACAGCATTGCCCTCTTGGTTCATAATCTAAGATACCGAGGCTGCAGTGGAGGCTAAAGTGCAGTGCAGTGGTAAGTAAAAAGCAAATCCCCAGGTCTGTGAGTGTAAAGAGCCTGGGACAAGCAAGGGTGGTATTTGGCGGGAGAAACAATAGCCCAGGGAAAAACATAGCTTTTATCTACGTTCTCTGTGCTGATGCCTCACTTAAAGGGAAGTGCAAGCCTGTATGTAGAAAAGGAGTAAGGTTGTGTATCATTTAGTACAAGCCCAGATGAAACTTGTGATACTGATATCAGTTTAAGTAGCTGAGTTCTCCACAGCATAGGCAGCTTCTGACAGATTTGTGATTCATCAGTGGGATTTTAGGCTTCGTGGTGGTTTTCTGAAAGGGTATTCAAAGGGAGGATTTTGCTTCTTCAGAGCAACACTGTCCTCTTCAGCTTCCTGGCATACTCATGACAGGAGGGAGATCACCTCTTTCCGGAGCAGGGCATCAGTGCTGGGTAGCTTGGTACATGAGCTCCTGCAGGAAGGTAACACAAGTGCCTGCAGAAAGCCCTGCAATAGCTGATGTGTTACATCTCCTACTTATAACCAGTAGGAGCAGTGAGGGCAAAGGTTTGCAGATTTTGGATGGCAGGGCTTTAACAGAAGCAGTCAGAGCAGGCTGAACAGGAATGGCTGCTTTGTCAGGTGTGGAACACAAGAACAAACTGAAAAAATCCGCTGTAGAAATAAAGAAATGGGAACAGAGAAGGAAATTTCAGAAACTGAGGTGAATTTGGATTTTGGCCATGTTTCTGTGCTGCAAGTGGAAGATGGGGAATGAAGTGGCCAAGCAAGAAACTTTTGAAGCTTAAGCAATGGAAATTTGGTGTTAGGATTGTTGACTGTGTTGGTACTAAACAGAGAGAGGGAAAGATGTCTGTAGCACACAAAGTTGCTAGGAAAATAAACGTGTATTTGTAAACAGTAGAGAGAGTCCTTCATATACAAAACCCTAAGATATAATAAATTTTTTTTTTGCACTTTAGCACTTGAAGTCACAATGAATATTTGTGCTAACAGCCAGATTCAGAGCCAAAAGGCAAAATATGCAAAACTGATTGCTCAAATCTAGACCTATAAATCCATAAACAGGCAAGAGCTAAAAAGGACCTATCTTTCAGAGATGCTCACAGTGAGTTGCTGTGCCACCTCAGTAACCAGAGCTTTACAAATAACTGCTACAGGGTTGTAGCTGAGGGTGCTTCACATCCCATAAGCAAGCCAGAAAACTTCGAAGCAGCTAACGCTAGACATGTTCTTGCATCCTTTGCGGAAGTGCAGTCTGTCAAAGTTCAACGCTGTTGGTGAGCTCCTGGTTTCACTGAAATCTGTGGACTTTGAAGGAGGTTTCTTGTGTATGCTTGGTGTGTACCTGAAGTAGAACACAACGTGGGGTTTGTTTTTGTAGATGAGATTAGTGGAAACTCATCAATGTCTTTAGTGAGACATGAACTTCTCCTACACCTCCTGACCCCACTCAAATTAATGCAAAAACTTCTCTTGACTTCTGAGCCCATAGTGGGTGGTCCTCTTAGGAAGCTTTTGAAAACTTACAGTGTATTCTTTGCTCTTATTTCTATTAAGGTAGCATGTAAGAAAGACCAAGTAGAGTAGACAGCTTGGGAGAGTTTGCCATCTAAGTCTATTCAGCTGAATCATTCAAGTGGCAGCAGTGCAGTGGAGGCATCAGAAGCCCAGACTGCAGGCCTTGTTCAGGCCAGACCCCCCTTTATGGGAGCTGCGGGAGGACTGATGTGAACAAGGGAATTCTTGCTTGTCTTGAGAAAGGAAAGCAAGAAGCTTTACTAGAGCCAAAGTGTTTGTTTTACAGATAATGGGTTTATATAATTACTTTGTCTCACAGGTGCTTTTTTTCTTTTTTTTTTTCCCAAATCCATCAACTGTGGTTTCTATAATTATGACTCTGAAGTTGAGTCAAGTTACTTTTGAAGAGCTGCTCCCAAAGAAAATAAGTCTATTGCTGCTAGTGATGTTGATGAGGTAAAGTGTTCTATCACTTCACACATTTTTATTAAGAAATGGGGTGAAAGGCAGCATAATTTGAAAGCCCTGTCATATCTTTGATAGATGCTTTCTAACATTGCTGTGTTTTGCCCAGTTATGACAGAACCCATTAGAATGACATTTATTTCAGCTGTCATCAGTTTGGATCTGCATATGCTTCAGGAGAAAAAAATGTTTCCTCTCCTCCCGGAAAAGACCTGCACTGTAGGAGGCGAAGACCCTTCCCTGCAGGCTTTGGGTGGTGGGCCACGCAGAACAGACCCCAGCAGGATTTGTTTGCCTTGGTTTTGGGTGTGGACTTTTTTGTGCTATAGTTGTGGCAGAAGTAGGAGGCAATTGGCCCAGCTGGCTCTGCCAATTGGACCTGCTGCAGTATATTTATTCATTTATTTATTCACTTTATCTAGCACAGCAAGGTTCAGCTCTTGGATTTGGAATGGAAGGCACTACTCAATATAAATAATAATCAGATAGGTATGTACTAGGTTTCTTAATGCTAACATTCAGTTTAATGCAGTGTTTTTAAAGAATAATTTCCACAGCTGCTCTACCAAGGAGAATTTATGTACCAGGTTTCTTTTGGCAAACAGAGAAGCTGCCTGAATTTAAATATAGGCATTATTTGAAAGTACAGTGCCAGCTGCAAGACCCTATGTTGCGTTTACTACTGTGTAAAAATTATAATGGTAGTTGAAGGACATTATTTTCTTCTCAAAATACTAATTTCAAAATTCCTAATAATGTCTTTTTGTCACTTTTGAGGGAAGACAGACAGAAACCTCACTGTTTCTCCCCTCTGTAGTCAGTTTCTTATGGTAAAGAGCTTTTTACGTAAGAAGAAATAAATTCAGATACACTTACAAATAAAACTAGGGCAAGTTTAAAGTCTAAAACTAATTATTTTCTGAAACCAGATTTAATAAATGAGAATGGTTGGTTAAAAAAGAAAATTGATATTACCCCTTTAGTTATAAGAAAATATTACAATGTGAAATGCCATCTTAACTAGAGTTGACAGTACATTCAGCTCTGGAGCAAACCTCATATGGCTTGAAGTAAAGCAGAAATATTACTCTGACTAATTTTGCATTGTAATAATTAATGTTCATAATGAAGCCTTGTCCTTAGGGTTTTATGCTTTAGCTGCTTCTTACCCACCCCTCGTAGTTAGTAAGTACAGACAAAGCTGCCATTTTTTTCAAATGACATAATGTATATCAGTGTGTGTCAATGAAAAAAATCAAAAATAGTCATTTTCTGGTATAATGCATTAACTGTATGAACTATGGAACAGTTTCTCCATGCTTGGAAGTTTCTTATTGCAGTGCATAAGCCATAAATAGATTTCTTTAAGTACCAGTGGCTGTCATTTAAAAATTTGACGTAACTTCATTTTTAGAGAAGAAGAATTGCCCTGTTTGTGTTCTGTCATTTCAGTTAATTCCAAGCTTGCTCTTCTCATATCTAGCGCGCTCATTTATTTCACCCTATTGCTCAGCAAGCACTTTGGAACCATTGCCTTATTTTTTTTTAAAGTACTAAAAATGTGTGTATTTTGCATTTTGGTACAAAAAAGTTTGCTTGACACTGTGATGCTTGATTTTAGTTTTACAAATCTGTAATGAAGGTCTTAATGCAGTATTGAAACTGAATTTTGGGTGAGTGGAGTGGTTTTTAATGTCAGCACTGCAGGTTTAGACCTAAACACTGTGTGTCTTGGTGATCATGTAACAGGCGTAAATAGCAAGATTGGTCACAATAAATTTGTGGAGGTTCAGAAGTCGTAGTGCTCAAATCAGACATTGATGGTACAACAGTAGTGCTTTGTGCCCTACCTGGGAGCCTGAATAACTTCATTGGAAATCAAGGAGGGAATCTTTCCTTCTGAAGGGTGGGAGAAGCCATGTGGGAGTTATCTAGGAATAATGCAGGGAAAATTACGTGCCCACGTGAGATAACGTCATGGGCTGCTTCTTGCCCTTCGGCTGTAAGTCCTTGCCCTTGGAAAAGAGCCAGATGCTCACATTGTGTAAATCAGCGTGATTCTCACTGGCATGTATGGGCGCATGCTCTTACACCACATGAGGATGTGAGATCTTTTTTTTTTCTCGAGCTTCTTCTAGTTGTGTTTCTTGACATATACTTAGATATCATCTAAGCGCCGACACTGTCAAATATTGTATTGAATATCAAAAGGCTGCTCCATCTCAGATGGCAACTGTGAGACTGAACGAGAGTAGTGTGAAATTGTCCTTAGGCTGCTGCAAGCCCCATATGTGGGTGCAATTTGTACATGCAGAACAAATACTTGTGACCTTTTCTGTACTACTTTCTTGTAATTGTGAAAGTGATGTGAGTTAGGAAGTTTAGCACTGTGTTTGGCCAATATTTAGTAACTGAATTATAGATGATCAAGCAGAAGAAGCACTACTTTGAGAGAAATAGTCTTTTCGCAAATGTATGTAAGGTAGCACTAATATGCAAAAAGACTCCAATATGTAGCCAGTCAGTGATGCATTTATTTTTGTAGCATTTATATTAAAACCAGCTCAGTAAACTGAGCTGAAAGAGGAAAATCCACAGAAGTTATTTAAAAACAGCAGTTCTAGGGACATGTATGTTGCATGGTTTTTTGCAGTTGACAAAAGAAATCCATTCATAGGTCTTTTCCCTGGGAGTTACCCATCTGCACGTTCTGTCTAAAATGTTTCTGTGTACTCATTTTTAATGTATTATTACCACGAAGGTGAGTTCTTAATTTTAGCTATTCGATTTTTGCATCAGATTAGCTATCGTCAGCTAATTATAAGGGCCCTGTGCTACTTTTCTGGCAAGAAACTCCTAATAGGAATGGTTGCTCTGACAGATTGTCATTAATCTGTTAATAATGAGATTTTTCCATTTTATGCTTAGATATAAGCTCTTTGGGGAAAGGATCATCTCTTTGCTCTGTATTTGTACAGTGCTTAGTACAGTGGGGTCCGTGGCTGGGCTTCACGGTCCCTCTGTCATGCATGTACCACTCCTATAAATAATCGTGTTTGGTGCGGAGTGAGATGAGAGGAATTCTTTGTGTGAGGAAGGTAGCTCATTAAAGCCTAAACAGACAGCTGAAATGATGGATTTTTGTCTTCTTGAGGGCACTGGGCTTTTCTCCGCATGGCACAGCTAGGCAGGGTAGAGCCCCATGCTCTGTGAGCACAGCCCCCGTGGGAGAGCCTGCGGAGCCCCAGCCAGCACTGTGACACCACTGTGCTCTTTCGCAGGCACGCAGGAGCCTGACGCCAACCAGCAGCTCTGGGAGTGGGATTATTTTCACGGCCAGGCTGGCGCTGGTTGACTCTCCTCTCCTCTCCTCAGCGTGCCAGGCAAGTTCATAACTTTGACGCAGATTTTTCTGGCTGGCGGGTGCCTGCCCAGAAAGGTGATCTCTGCACCAGGCAGCTGTTCACCAGCAACGCCCAACACCCCGACATGCTCTTCAGTGCTGCTGGCACGGACCTGCTCCCACAGCAGCGTGCTGGGAAGCTGAGAATGGTGTGGCCTCCCACAGCCCGAGGAACTTGAAGATGCCTATGAAAAAGCAGCAGCTTGGTGCACTGCAACGAGGTAGAGCCCCATTTCTGAGCCCAGGAAGATACATGCTTTGAAGGAGCTGGTTGTCTTATACAGAGCAGTGACTTCGGCCCAGGCTGGCAGCACAGTGGGAAGAGAGGGTCTGAGAGCACCCATGGAAATGGGGAGAGTTGACAGTCAGGGTTAGGTAGCCAGTAACACCCAGCATTATGTCATGTCTGCGCTCCTGCAGCCAGCACAGGTTGCTGTTAGAAAATAACTCAAAAGTTCTGAAAAGTGGGAAAAAAAAAAGGAAAAAAAACAAACCTGAAAAACCACAAAGAAAACCCCCAACAGTTGGGCTCATTTGCAGTCACCGAGAAAGATGAATTTGCTTTAAATTACTCAAAGATTAGAAGTGCTGATAATGGAAAAAATCTTACCTATGGCACTTTCAGTTAACTGAGAAAAGTTCAGCCAGCAATTAAACTGCTGAGGGAGGAGAGCACAGATTGCATTTCAAAGGAAAATTCAAGCAACACATTAACAATTATTAATGTGTGTTATTGTTAAAATAATCTTATTTATTATGGTCTAGCCTAGGGAGAACCAGCAAAAATGGAAGCCTTGTTCCGGAGGCTGTAGAAACATGCACACGGTAGGTGGTCCCTGGCCTGAAGAGCCTGGAGTCTAAATAGTTGTAGATGGAGTGGATAAAGCACCAGCCTGGTTAAGGAAAGAACAGCAAGAAGCACTGTTGGTTTGCATCTAGTTTGGAAGGGCCTGGATAATATCTCTTGCTCAGTTCTCCTTCCAGTGTTTGCTATAGATATTTGAGGGCTTCTGTATGGTCCTCATTTAAAAACAAACACCCAGATGTATAGAGTAGAGAGTTATTGATTTATTGGTGGCATGCTCATAGATACCGTGGAGGCTGAGGGTGGGAGACAGGATAACATGATGGCCGTTGCAGTGTGAGCCACAGGCTTAGTTCCCCACTGCTTTGCCATAATAACAGAAGAATTTTGCACCCACTTGCACAGATATAAGCATTACCCATTATTAAAAGCAGCAGTTATTTGCCACTCATATTTTGTGTTCTGCCTATTTTAATCAACCCTTTCTGCTTGGATGCTCGTGTCCATGAATGCTTACTGTAGTAAATGGTTCCAAATTTCATCAGTAAGGGATACTAGTTTCTAGGTGGAATAGTACATGCATGGTTTTGAAAAGCAACCAGACAAAGCCAAGCCCATCTAGTATTAGGGCAGTGGCAGGGGGTCTGGAACTAGGTGATCTTTAAGGTCATTTCCAACCCAAACCTTTCTATGATGATTCCCTGTGCATCTGTCCATGCCTGCCATAACAAGCAGCTGTTTTTTCCTTGTCTTACAAAGTGATGTTTCTGAGTATGTATTCCCCCTGTGCTTTTTGTTATGCAGTCATGATCAGTGACCCCTTAGTACAGAATAAATTTGGTGGAAGGTCTTTCAAAAAGCTTGGGCTGGAGATGTAGCCCTGTGACTGTTCCAGGCTTGTGTATGCTAAGAGAGGTTTGCTAGTACAGCTGTGCTGATGAGCCCTCCACAGGGAACACAGGTTGTTCTGGCAAAATAGGGCATTTGCCACCACCTGATGCTTGTTCTTTAGACAGGATATATCCATTGTAGAGCTTTTATTGTTTGTTTGTTTTGCTGGATAGTTATGGCTCACTAGATCAAATTTTGTGTTCCAAATTTAGTTATACAAAGCTGAGATTTCTCCCTCTCTCCCCCCACAGCCCCTTCCCCAGCCTCACTTGATCTGCTGCCAGGGCTGGCCATGGTGCTGGCCATGCTAACCTAGGAGCCAAGATACGTGTCAGCATAGCACAAAAAATATGTAGTATTTATAAGGAGGGAGCTCCTTGCTCCAGGGTGTGTTCCTGTGGCAGCTCAGTTCCAGCAGACTGTTTCAGATGCTTTGTAAGCATGAGGCTAAGTACGGAGCTAGTGATAGTGTCTAATGCAGCCATGCAGCAGAAGTGCAGCAGGAAGGTCTGGT
This sequence comes from Psilopsiagon aurifrons, assembly GCA_025447955.1. NCBI lineage: Eukaryota > Metazoa > Chordata > Aves > Psittaciformes > Psittacidae > Psilopsiagon > Psilopsiagon aurifrons. Next base: position 15,451 of record JAOEHY010019152.1, on the reverse strand, counting down.
CAGTCCTGCATGAGGAATCAACACCAGTCACATACACTCAGAGAGCTGTGGCTTAGAAAATGCTGTTCCTCGTTTTGCTTTGGTGATGAGGAGCTGCCTTTACCTGCAGAAGGGCATAGCTGCGCTGGCTGGGGAAATACATGAGGCTCTTCCACCCTCCCCACCTGGTGAGGAGGGGAGGAAAAACAGCCCTGCAAGCAGCTCCTCCCTTCTGCTTTGTGTTTCGATTGCACTGTAGATAGCAGAGGCCCCTTATCCTGCCTCTGTCTCCTTTGACTTACAATTCAGCCAGCTCTAATTATTAAAAAATAAACAAGCTTGTAACTGCTTAGGAGCTTGAAGACCCCTAAATGACAGGGAAATAGCCCCTGAGCATCACTGAAATAGTCTCTTCTGTGTCTGCCTATCCTGGCAGCAGATACAAATCATCATTAGTGGGTCACTGTGACACAGATCCCTTAATGTAAGTGCTATGTTACATTAACAAGCAAGTCAACAATAATATTAGCAATAAATGAGAAATTAAATTCCTAGTCATTCATCCCTCTGGGTTTCCCAGTGTGTCTCTTGTGTTTTTCTTGTTTTGATCCTAAGCATTTTGAAACAAGAAATGTCTGTGTTTTGTGTCTTGAGGTGTGATCCCAGCCCATTAAAATGAATGACAGTACTACTGTTGACTTCAGTTAGCAATTATTGTAGGAAAGAGCACATAGTGTGATTCAGAAATTAATAATAACCACATACACTGATTTTACAGAGGAGATGTGAAATTGAACTTTCTTGCTGAACAGATTTTAATTCAAACTGGCTTTTCAACAGTTTTTCCAACAAAACAGCTTGAAAAATTTTTGCATAAAACTGGAATACTTTTACTTTTTTGGACCAAGACTGGTAGTGAGACAGTTACTACTGCTACAATAATAAAAAATGATGTTTTGTACACACTAAGCGTGAGTGTTTCAAAGAACTAGAGGTTCTGGCTGCTAATTTTAATGGAAAATGTGGCTAGGCCCTCAAATGGCTTGACAGCAAAATATTTAAATTGCTTTGCCTGTGCTTTCTGTTGATGTATATGGACTGGAGCATTGTTTTGTTTGTTTTTTCAGATTAGAGCAGTAGCTTAGTTCCAGTATGTGCTGGAAAATTGCTTATTGGACTCTCCTCATCAGAAATCACAGATTATGGGATATTATCTGTAGTGCTTTTATGATGAAGACTGTTAAAGACTGAACTGAAACCACAACCTCATTCCTTTCAGAATTAATGCTCAGAGTAAACCTCTCTTGCTCCTGAAAGGTTAGTCTCAGTGCACTAATTCCTTGTTTCTGCCTTGCCAAACGTATTCACTGAATTGCACTGGTGGCCTGAGCGTTTCTAATTTTACTGCCTCTCCATCCAAAGTGAATCTGTAGTACCTTGCAGCTACAGCTGGTACAGATTGCATGTAATCAATTATGGAACATTAAGTATGGCAAATATAACAAGGCAAGAAAGGGGGAAACTCTATACTGAGCTCTCTCCTGGTACATGCCTATAATTAAACCTGCATAAATCTTCCTGAAAGGGATTTGAGGTACTCAGCTGGGCTCAGACATGCTGATGGAGAAGGCTGAGCTCAGATGTGCTGATGGAGAATTGAAGCACTACTGGGGCATAGTCTGGATGCTCCTGCTCTCTACACCTCTGGGGTTTAGCTTACTGGGAGCAAGTGGGGTCCACTCTCACCCTCTTGTGCATATGTCCAGGAGCTCATGGGGATGGTTCTGTCTCCCCTGTCCTCAAAGACACTTCTGATGGTGGTGCACCTTCACCCATTTTCTCTTCTTGTGGCTCTGAGAGGGACAGAACAGAATAGCTCCACAAGAGAGATCCCCTGGAATTTAATGTGTGAAGTTAAGTAAATGGGAAGGGGGTAAGGGAGAGAGGGAGGTTGCAGGAATTGGGTTTAAGTACCACCAAGTCAATAAAACTAGATCTGTAGGTGCAAAATAGAACTGCAGAATGAAAACAATTCATGTGCACATCAATATGAGGGGACATCACCTTTCAGGTTTAGCTGCTGTACTGTAGAGCTGAGAAGGAAGCAGATATTCTTCAGTATGGATGCAGTGGTAATCTTGGGGAAATGCAAGTCCTTCTTCAGTACTATGACTCTGTAGCATGTGAGATACAAGGAAAGATCAGATACTTCTTTGAATAGTAAGAATGTACAACTATGTAATGGGAAATAAACTTTTTATGAGGAAATTAGACATTTTTCATGTTACAAACTGGGAATAAGCTGTGGGCAACTTATTCTGCCATGTTTTGAACCTTATTTGGAACATCTAAATCTTGTAACTGACGGAAACAGAGAATTAAACTAGGTGAGCTACTAATCAGTGCAGAATAGGGGTTCTTATGTTTTCAAGGGACTATGTGATATGAAATTCTAAAAATGTTGCCATATTCCTCCACTGTAGTTTTGAGAATAATGTTTGGATTGTTTCTTTTGCCAGACTTTCTCTGAGTATAAACTACTTCTTTGCAGCTTCCTTAGATCTACTGACAAATCTAAATAATATGAAATAAATATTTATAATCTTCAGACATGTAGATTTTAAGTACCATATTTAGTGTCTACAGCCTTTCTCCCAAGGAGCTGTTATCCCATGTATTTTTCCACAACATATGGACTCAGTCATTTTCTTTTCCATAACTCCAACGTATACTTCTGAGTATCATACTAACTTTTCAGCTAGTTGAATCCATTGCCATTACTAAGATACTGGCAGCTCTGTGCCTTCTAGGTTTTAGCACTGCTGTTGCAGTGAGATCAGCATAGCGTTTTCCCTGGAGGTCAGAGCTTGCTAAGCAGTGTGGAAATTTATGAATTGCTGGACTTGTAATAAATGCAAGCAAATATGAAATCTATATTCTCTAAATCAGAATTTTTCCTGTTCATGATCTACCAAGTTAGGCAGGGCTTGTTAGAAGCTACACGATGGTTAAATCCCTAGGAACATATTGACTTTGTCTTTTGTCCAGTGATTCCATCTTCATGGGTGATGCTTTGCAACAGCAGCCTCAAGCCTACCATTATGGGCATCTCATGCAATTTGTCACTCAGGTTTGTAATATTTTGTTTCAGTACAATTGCTGATCCACTCTGGCCTTGCTTAAGTTTACTGACCATTCCTTACAGCTGTTCCAAGTTTTCAGTGAGTCATAAGGAATTGCACATAGTTTAGCTACTGTGAGAAAATAGTTGATGTTTGTTAGTATTTGACCTAAAAACACAGGCACGAATCTCTCACAGGGTTTTGGCCATACTCTTTGTGCTGTGTCTCGGGGTTCATAGGTAGGTCAGCTGTGAACCCTGTGGTGCTTGGGCTCTCCTTATTAAGACGCATCCTCACAAGAAAGTGTTAATCTCTAATGCCTGAGGTCCAAAACAGTGAACCGCACTCGAGCACACACATGTGAATTTATAGCATGGCAAATGAGCATCAGATTATATAAAAGTGGTTTTGAATATATACAGAAAATTCCTGAGCAGTTAGTTGTACCGTAGAGGGCAGTTTGAGTCAAACTTGTTTTGTCCCCTGAACTCCCGTTTGGCTGTGTGCTAAAGCACTGAGCAGCAGTGTTACTCAGCATGTGGTCTGTGGATGTCTGGAGGTCCATAAAACATGAAAAGTCATCGTGAGAGGACTACACATTTCAAAAACTGAAACAATCCAGTCCGTGCTAATGTTCCCACGCTTGCAAGTAAGCAAAAAAAGTGAGGAACTTGAAGTGGCAAGTGATTATTTGAATTTTTTTTTTAGCCTTCAATTTTATTAGGTGCTGGAATTAAAAATCTTTGTGGCCGCACTGCACAGAGTACTCCAGGATTCCCTTTGTTGTTTTTATTTTTTCTTTGAGAAGTTTGGCTTTTCCGTGGTGCTGCAGGATTAGGGAAGTTTGCTGTGTCTGGCAGCCAGGACAGCCTTGTAGACTGTGTATTTCAGGTCCTCTTAAGAAGGAAAGCAGCAAACCTGGAGGAGATTCAAAGAGGTAACAAGGAGAATCAAAGGATTTCCCTATGAACAGCTTCAGCACAATCAGTGACGCCGTGGATGGTACCTCTTCAGTCCAGAAGAGGTGGCTCTCGTAGAGTAGGGGTCGAAGTCTGTAAAATAGAGTTGCACAGAGAAGGTGAATGAGGAGCAGCTGCTCACTGCTTCTTCCACAGCAATTTAATGCTCAGGTGAGAGGGTCAAGCAAACAAACGACAGTAACTCTCGATACAAGATCTAGTTCACCTATGAAACTCTGGAAGATACAGTAGAAGCTAAATGCTTACGTACAGTCAGAAAACAAACAGGCAGAAGAAAAATCTCATGTTGTATCCAGAGGTGCTGCTTCTGGCTCAGGGCACGGTTGAGCTGCAAAGTATTTGAATTTCTTGAGCTGTCTCCTTATTTGCCCCTCTTTACTCAGGGGTGAGACACTGGCCTCACTGGGCTTTGGCACCCCATCTTGTGCGTCTGGGACTGTATTGCTCTTCGGTGTCTCCTTGCTGTTCTGCTACTGATTGTCTACCTGCTTGTCTTTCTTTGGGATCCCCATGCTTCTTGGTACTTTTCTCCCAGTCCAGACTTCATGTCTGTGTTAGATATTAGAGAGGGTGATGCTGGGGCACATTCCCAGTCCTTGGAGGTTGTGGAGTGTTTTAGAGGAAATTTGTTTTTTCATAGAGAAGCAGCACACTGTATAGATGTCAATAGGGCTCTGGCAGTGTTTGAATTGCTTTGATTTGCCTGCCCCTATGTGTGCCAAAATTTATTTAAAAAGAGGAAAATACTGGTTACTTTATCTGGCACAGCTGTCAGGCTATTCTTGCCTCTGCTGTGCCTTTCGCCTGCCCATTTCATCTACCTGTTGTCTCTGATTTCCTGTGCGAAGCCAGCTCTTTGAGAAACTGCACTTTAAACAGCCAGCACCATGGAATTGAGACCCCAAAGTAACTGAAAATATTGCAAATAATATTATAGCTATGTAATTATAATGCTATAATAATTCCTCTTAAGAGTGTTTTTTTGTCAACCTGAGAGTATGCTGTGATTAGAGCAGTTCATTTTGCAACTGCTGTGTCATCAGGAGCTTTTAAGTTGATGTTTACAATAAAAGGAAACACAGCCATGAAAGAAACCAGCAATTATTGCATATGCTAATTTTTGCCTTTTATTTACAGTAGACTGACTGCAGTATTGAACTTTGCGTTTGCAAATCATTTGGTTTGGGGCTTGGTTTTGCCTTTTTTTGCCCAGAGTACCCTCAATACCATTCATATGAATGACAGTCTGTGTAAGCAAAGCAGAATTACCAGAGGCTTGCAAACAGCGATGCCATATATTGCAAGGTCTGATGGCTTGTTCTCTAGCTGAAGCACTGAAAATATGATTGTCTCGTAGTATTCTAAGCTTTATTTTTTGCTATACTAACCACTGCACAGTCACAAAGACAAGGTAGTCTCCATCTGAAAGAACTCACAATAGCAGAAAAAAGAAAGGTTGATATTACAGAAAAGATAAAAGGAAGCCAGAAGGTTTTGATGATCCAGAGTCATACCACCTAAGCCATCTTCCTGTTGCGAGGGGCTCGTTATTCAGTAGCGATCTTGCAGAGCTGGACTGACACTATAGTCTTCCCACCTCAGCAGTGGAAGTAGAATGAATGGTGGCAAAGTAATTTTTCTGAAGCGAGAACCTGAAGAAAGAGTTTATTTCAGTCTCTGCTGCAGGTCTGTTAGAGTAAGCGCAGTAATTATGGTCTGGGGCAGGACTGCTCAGGAGCTATTTTGAGATGTCACCTGCTTCTACATGTAGACCATATAGAAACAGGTCTTACTCCCATAAATTAATAAAGAGGCTTTTGCCAACTGGCCTGTTGCATTCCTGGGGCAAGAAAGGATGATGGGACCTGTCAAAAATGATATTGTTGCCTCCTCAGAAGGATGGTTGCTGCTCAGCAGAGGTTCAGCAAGATAAAACCAGCCTTAGCAAATCAGAGATCTGCAGGGAACATTTCTATAAACACAGTCATGAAATTTGCTGTAAGGTAGTGCTTGGAAAACATGCTTGTCTGGTTTATCCTACTTTTCACCTGACACTGGCTCTCACAGCAGCTGAGAGGTGGCAAAATTTCATCTGTCTTGAAAATTAGAATGCGCTTTGCTGTGACTTGCAATTGATCCGATTAGCTAAATATGTTTAGGGTTTGTAATTAAATTTGAGAAGCTGTGTTCTTTAGTGAATGATGTTGCACCTATAATTATGGATTTTCCTCCCACCCCCAGGAATTTAACTTATGCTAAGTTCAGTTGAAGCAAAAAGTCACCCTTTCAGTATAAGCATGAAATCTGCAAGAGTCCAAAAGTGATTGGACATATTTCTGTGAATAAATCTAGGGAGACAACTTCATTGGTTTAGGTAGTCTTAAGATTGATTTCACTAATTTACTCTGGTATAAAATGAAAATATTTTTATTATGCGAAGCCTAAATCATGCTGGCTTTCCACATCTGTCTTGCAGAACATCATCAACATGATGTGGCAATTCAACATCTTCATCATGGAAGGTTTTTTTAACTCTGACACTGCCTTGTGAATGTAAGAAGCATTAACCAGCATTTGTATACTAAGTGCCTTTGTTCAGTGTAACTGCTTGGAAAAAAACGTGCATGGTTCAGAATCAGTTACGCAGGAACATGAGTAACTTCTCGACTGATTTTTCTTTAAGCAGAGTTTAGAATGCACTAGGTTCCATTTTAACATTGCATGCTAGATTCGAATTGTGAATAATCAGACGCATGTTTATGACTATTCTAATGAAATGTATGGCATAAAATGATCACAAAGTTATTGTGTCTAGTTTCATATTGTTGTTTAGTTGTAATGGTTTTCCTGGTTCTGGTATCTTTTGTGGAGTGAGGATCAGTCAGGATTATTGCAGCTCTCTGTTTTGGCTAACAGCAGCACCACATCCAAGCAAAACATTAACAGGGTAAAATGCTATTCTCTCCTTCACAGCACTATGGGAGATAAATTGTAGTTGAATAAAGAATGTAGTGAGTTGTGATTCTGCTTTTCAAAGCATGTAATTTTGGAAAGAAAATGTTTAAATATTTTTGAGTTTATTTTTTATATGGCAGAAATATACTGGTAACACAATGGAAACAATAGTGATAATAGTAATTATGCGAAACAGTAAGTTATGTGTAGCAACAGACTTGTGTCTCTTGCCTTTGTTTTCTCTTCAAATGTTCTTTGGGTGTTAATACGGAGATGCATTTGCTGGTTATTGTGATGAGAGGAGCTGCTCTCCCAGCTCACCTTAGGAGTGAGGGGTGATCACCTCATTCCCTCTAATGAGCATTTGAGGACACATCTGCCATGCTCTGGCCTTGGAGAGAAATCCTGTTTCCTGCCTTTTCTGTCCCCTAGACTTGTTATTCTATAAACGCCCTGCTAAGGCACAGTAGCAAGATCAAGATTGATCCTGTTGATATGGATCATGTTGGTATCAGAGGAGCTGAAAGGTCTGTAAGGCTGGCTGACAAGTAAGGAGGAGTCTCATTATGAGTGTTGAGTCATTGCAAAGTTAGAGAGTCATAAAAAGGGGAATGGGAGGAGAGTCAGACCTTAGGTATGTTAAAGATCATTAAATACCAAAGACAAGTTCAGGACAAGAGCATTTGTAGCAGATCAGATTCGAGTTCTTGTATCAAGTGCACAGCTGACTATGGGTGGTTATATTTCGTTAGTGTAGGGCTTTGAGCTTGAGCAAGGAGGTACGGAAAGTAAAAGCACAGGGTCACTCTTTTTGTGAGCAAATAGTCACTAAGTCCTTTGAATTCAGTGAACTTAAACCAGTTTGAAATCAGATGCAACATGTAAGTATTTCTCCTGTGGTATGATCCTGAAGCCCTGCCTTTATTCCACAAAAAAAGTCTGAATTTAATTGTGTGCAAGAATTTGATTCAGTTGAATCATGGCATTGCTGGTGACTTCAGGAGAAAATGCTCATTTGGGGGGCAGGGACACTGAGACCCTGAGGTGAAATCAAGTCATGAAGTTCATGGGGACACCTGGCCATACATGACTTGGTACCTGGTACTTGCTGGTTTTGTCAGAAAGCGGAGAGGATGATTTGTTATCACCTTTCTGATTTGCTCGATTTATCTAGCCAAGACCTGGAAATCAATTTCTAGCTTTAGTAAAAATCACAGCTCCTGTTACCTGGTAGAGAACTTCTGGTTTCTCACTAACTTGTTCTTGAAGGGATTGTAAGCTATGTCTCTAAAATCTGTGGAATCTGGTAAATATTTTAGAGCTGATTCTCCTCACACAGACCTCAGTTTTACATCAGTTTGACTTTGTTGCCCTGTTTTGTGAAGTTACTCCATGTTTAAACCAGAAGAACAGATATGGGAAGCTCAGTGACTGTGTGTAAAGTTGCTAGAATTATTTTCCTGCAGTATAGTTTTCCCTAGATTTTAAAATTTTTCAATACAGTTTTTCATATAGAAAATAAATCTATATTCTGTATATTTTTTACATCATTATTTCTGGATAAAAAACATTTCAAAGATTTCATGAGCCTTGTGGTTTTAGACTTATTTAATACCCAGTTTCTTATAGCTCATTCTTAATTAATAGCTAGTTCTGTTACGTTTGAGATACAAGAGCAGTGATTGAATTCAGAGTTTGCAGAATGGGCTCTGACATCAAATTTCTCCCTTTCATCATTAGTGGAATTGATTGATGCCTTTGCTTAGCAGAAAGATTGCCACATGAATACAAAAAGAGCACGTTTCTTGCTCTGCTTGAAATGCAACTCATGCCATTTTGCTTTTTGGCATATAGTTCAAAAGAATCTAAATGATAGAGCCCTTACTTAGGGCCGAATACAGCAGAGGTATACTCTGTATGTTTCTGTGGCAGATGACCCTCGCCTTATGCTGCTGCAAGCTTTCCTATAGATACAGTGTCAGAGTGAGTTTCCCTCAGCCTGGTGAGTGTTACTGGGTCAAAACCAGAAAGCCTGAAATATAAATTATGCCGTAAAAGAAACCAAATGGAGGTGTTAAGAAGTATATCAGTTTCAGTCTGCAAAGACTCTCTTTTCTCTGGTTTTTGCCCTACTGTGGAAACCCCAACTCAAAGATTGTTACAGAGGAAGCTAAAGAATACAGTTTAGATGGAATAAAAGTGCCACTTTTTGAAGATGAGAGTCTGTTGCTGTGCAGAAGGACAGGAGGTGTTCTGGTAGGTGTGTGAGCTGGTGGCAGAAAATGGACCAACCCTGTTTCCATACTGTCTTGGTAATTCCATAGACAGAGAAAAATGTTAACAATAGCTGGACTTAAAGTTGGTTTGCTATTTTGCTGCCAATATATCCTACTGTTGGACACACTTGTACTGAAATTATGCATTCTTGGTCCTGTGGCGTCTGGCTGGAACAATCGCAGCGCTTGTTCTGTGATCAGCGCGTTGTTAGACAGCAGAGTCTTTTAATGCAGTCAGCTGAGCTGTATGTCCACACTGTTCTTTATGCACTTTATTTTATAGTTGCGTGTACAGAAGATGATTGAATCAATTAGCTCCTTGTCTTGAGAACAGGGCACAGCTTTCCAGAAGAGCTGCAAGGGTGTGTCTGAGAGTGAGGCAAGCTGGAGATTTCTCTTGGGCAGTGAGTGGGCTGGTTTCAAGTTTCTCTGTATTTATTGTCTCCTATTTGCTGAACCTCTGTTTCAAATGATTGCGCTTGTTTGCTATGCTTCTTAAAGGTGTAGGTTCTTCGAGCTCCCCCAGTCCAACACAAGGAAGTACACGTATGCTGTATCCTCGATAAAGCCAGCTAATGGCTTTCACCTGAGGGTGTCTACAGGGAGCCAAAACCTCACGTTGTTACTGATACACAGGGCATAGATAGAGGGGTTAGGCAACAAAAAAGCCCTATTGGCTGTGTATCTTGGATTAAAGGGCTTATCTTCCCTGTCTTATTCTTCAAAGAATAACTATATCATTACTATAATGAGGTCTTTCTCTCTCTTTTTTTTTTTTTAATTAATAGGGGCTAATTTAGTAGGAAGTACTGCACTGTTTTGCATTCCTCTAGTTTTATTGTACTCGTCTTACACAGTATAAGCACATCTGTCTACTTTGGACCTGGTATGCTGTGGTGTGGAGTGCCCCCCCCATATTGTTTTAAATGTACATTGAGTAAAAGGTCTTGACAAAGGCATTGCGCAAATCAGACAAGCTGAAGTTAGACATTGATAATAGATTAGCTGGGCCAACCCTGAAATAGGGAAGTCCACTTTAATGATTATTTTAATTACTATTTCATTTGGCTCAGCACCCTCTTTTTCCCACGAGAAGGCTGAGAAAGAAGAAATATCTCCTATTTCATCTGCAGTGTCCTAATGTAAAGCTTTTATAGGGTTTGCAGTTTCTTGAAGTTCAAGTGCTCTTTATTATTTTGGCCTGTGGAGGCTGCAACCATTATTTAAAAACATCATCTAGAGAGGTGTTGCTAATAACTTTCTGTAGCAATGAATTCACAGACTGACTGTATGCTAAACAAGAGATCATTTCCCTGCTCTGGTGCCGAGAGTGCTCTGAGAACCACTGAATGCAAGGCACTCCAGTCAGATGAACTATTTTTCCAGTATTGTGATAATTGTTATCTTCACAATGAAAGAATGGCTAACAAAGAACATTAATATTTCTGTACCTGGCAATTGTGAACCAGGAGCTTCATCTACTTCTTCAGTTGTCTGTGCCCATAAAATGAAGTCTAAAGAGTGAAGACCATACAAATTCCTATATTAACCAAGCATATAGAGAAAGGTATCTACATTTGAAGCATAGGTTCTTTCTGTAGGCATTGTGTTTGAAAACTTATGGTGTATTTCTTCTTTTTAATTAATCATCAGGGCTTTCTTTTTGGTTTGTTTTGTTTTTAATAAAAATTGCATTAGTTTTACAACATGGAAGACGGTTTGTGTTTTTGATCTGTTTGAAATAATGGGCTTATAGAGTTGGGTATGCATCATGGAAATGGCTTTCCCTGTCATCAGCTGCTTTTTTCCAGGTGCAATAATGTTACTTGCTTGGTTTTCTGCTTCCAAGTCACAGTGATTTGGCAGTGCCCTTTCTAGGGTGTCATTTTAAGGGTATGTTTCCCTAACTCAGATTTAAGTGTATCCTCCAATTTCTGCATGTTAGGGTTAACTGGAGACGATGTCTTGCAAAAAAATAGTAAGATGTAAGGGTGCATTCGATACCTTTGTGTTAAAACTAAAGAATGTGATGCCAGTGTTTTTGGTGTTGCTATAGGCATCTTTAAACCCAGCAGTGATAAATGAAATCAATTTGCAAGGCCACTTTTTCCTTTTTTGTTTAATTGGTAAAGGATCACTTAATGATCCTAAGGTTCTTCCATACGAAACAGAATAAATGTGAAGTTGTACCAAAGATGTCAAGCTGCATTCCTGGTGAGACTTTCCTGAAGCGATCAAGGTTTCTTCTGCTTCTTGCACTAATCATTAATAAGTATGCTGTTGTCACAGCTCGAAAACTTTCCTATTGACACTTCAATCATTTTTAAAGATCTTGAATGTTCAGCATGTATTAAAGTAACCTTTTGCACTCTATTAAAATTTAAGAACTGCTAGATTTTTAGTGAATGCCCAAGCAACTGGATCATGAAAGCATTACCTTGTGCCAAGGGCATGATGCAGAGCACCGATTCCTTTTTAACAAATAATAAGAAGTTTGACTTTTCATTTACACATTCTGCCAATGGCTAACAAGTTTCCATCTTGTTCAAACACTGGATTGATCCTAAGAAATTGAAAATATTGATTTAACCCTCTGCCTGATTTGTGCTGTGGGCACCTGCTAGTACAGTCTTAGCACATTACAATTGCTTGGCTGTAATTCCTCAGGGGACCACTAATAACTACCACATTTGTCTTTTCATCTTCTGAAATTATGCTAGCAGTTGTCCAAGTCAATTGTGATTCATTTGATACTGCTCTCCTTCAAGACATATTGCAACCAAATAGACTTGCTCACCAGTAATATATCTGATGACATAGTTAGTTCTAGTTAATTGACAGAATGATTCAGGCTTTTATGGATGGCATTAATTGGTCCCTGGTGTCCATGCAATAATTGACCAGACAGTGTAGGCTACATTAGCTTCTCATCCAGTCAGAACAGTGGTAAGATGAGGTAAATGTGGTACAAATGATAAAATGGCTATATTTTAAATCAAACATTTATAAACTATAGAAGTGGGAGATTGTGGCATCAAGAGGGTCTGAATAATGGGAATACATAAATGTCCACATTCAAGGGTTGAGTTTTCCTTTTTTTTTTCCCCACCCAATTAACACATGTGGTAAGTCACATTTAGATGCCTTAATGGACTCTGTTTGAATCGTGGTTTAATGTGTAAAGTGAAGTAGATAGATGGAAAGGCTGCTTGTGGTGTTTCAGCTTCTGTGTGTTTATATGGTAAAATTCTAAGCCTGGTGTTAAGTGTGAGAAGGAAGTTAAAGTTGGGACAGCTGCTTGCATTTACAGTAGGCCCTTATTTTGTTTTTCCCTCAAAGAAAAGGAGATGACTTGTGGAAGTATTTGGTATGACCCAGTGTATAAGAAATGCAGAGCCTACGCTTAAATAAAAAGTGTAATTTGTTAGGAAAAGTGAGATGAACAAGAAGAGTGACATCAATACAACACTTATCTTGCCACAGCCATTCTTGAAGAGGAATCATCCAGTTATTTGTAACCTTGTACTTTTCTTACTCTGTAAGAGAACCAGGAAGACAAGCAAGGACTGCCTTCTGAGTGTGGCTACTAAAGTCTCAGGTTTAGAGAAGTGTAAGTGAAAAGAGTCATAGAAACATAGAATATCTGGAGTTGGAAGGGGCCCATAAGGATCTTTGAGTCCAACTCCCTGCTCCTTGCAGGACTATCTAAAACTAATCCATGTGTCAAATACTGGTACTGTAGTTACCAAATACTGGTAATGTAGGGTTTTTGAGTTTGAGCAGGTTCAGGGATATTTGTGTTGCAGGCCTGTTGTGTGGTTTATAGTATGCCTATCTCCTGGGGCTCTGTTATAGATGTAGATTTTTAGATCATATTGGAAGAAAATTGCTCAATTTAGTTTTTAGTCTCAACATGGGACTTTTTTCGAGCTTTTTTAAAAATCTTGAAGGTATTTTCTTGCTTAATATTTAAACTTTTGCTTTGTAAAGATTATTCCTCTGTGTATATTCCCACATACCAGGTCAAAAAAATCCTGCTTCTCTTCTGCGTTCATGCAACTCAGATGTCCTGCTGCTTCTCTTCCATCTTTATGCAACTCAGGTGTCGTCCTTCATGCTGCAGGCTGCAGCACTCTTGCCTGTGCCCACAAAGCAGCCCCTGGCTCCATGGGCTGCTCTCTCCACCTGTGTTTATCAGCCTCTTTCACTCCCACTGCAGCGGGTATGTCCTACTGTGTGCTTACTTTGTGAGTACAGTGTAGTGCCAGAGCTGGCCCGCTAACCTCTCCACATACAGTACCCACAGCCCTCTAGATTACAGCCTTCTGAAGCACGTGAGAGCACTTTTACTGTGATTTGTAGGAAATTAGTATGTCAATAACAGATAGGTTGAGCTTGTTTGGGAATAGTCTGGACCCGTAATACAGAGGTTTCTGTATTAATAAAGAATACCAGCCATCATCAGCTTTGACCACTTTGAATAAAGTTACACGCCTTTTCACTATCCTTTTTGCTTAAATCTTTCTAAATTGTTAAGTTGTCACAACATAGATCATGCATTCCTTCAGTGCCTGGCTCTCAGAGGGTACTGCCAAGAGCAAACAATAAAATCAGTCGTTGCCCTGCTTTAATTTTTATGAATTGTTGAATGTTCTGAGCTCCCACTGATTTCAGTCTGCTAGTGGAAATTGAGGGCATTCAGAGATCGCTGGGAGACTCAGCTTTTACACCATGTACATGCTGATTGCAATGTCTCCACTTCGTTGTAACTTCTTCACAAATCAATCTTTCCAATCTACTAGTAATTTACTGCTCTCCCAGATGCCTTCAGCATGCTGGTATTTTTTTTTGGAACTGAAACCTGCATTTGTGTTGCAGGTGGAGTGGGCTGATAAAGGAAAAAATGGGAAAATCTTGGCCAAAGAAAGTCTTCTGGAACTTTTCTGTTCCTATCAACTGAACTACATTCCAATGAGACCTTTCCTAGGTGAAGTAGTGTAGTTTATTTGTTGTGCGTTGGATGTTTACACTTGATGCCCATTCTTACATGGCACTATAGGTATTTCTACCTTACCAGATGCAAGCATATACCACACCCTTTGGTTTAGTGTAATCTCCTTGGGAATACAAGAAGACCTGTATTTCTGTAGGTCACCTTAAAGTTATGATCCCTCAAAATAACGATTTCATGCAAAGTATGTTATTTCTGGATAGAGTACCCTGCCCACTGCTTAGGTCAAATTTAATGTAATCTATTATTGGATGTATTGGATTTTATGTTGTAGAAAGCAGTGCTGAACTTTCAGGCCAATGATTTCTACTCAGCCCAACATTGAATGCTAAATGGTTTTACTTCCTACATTTTAGGGAAAAGAAAAGACATTTATATGAAAGAAAGTAGAACTTTTGAAAGTGCATTTTATTTTATGACAGCAGTTTAAAATCCCTTGTGTTTAAAATCAAGCTCTTCATTATATAGAAACACCTTAAGATGCCACTAACAACAACCTCAGTGAAACTTTTCAAATTCCAAGCAACACAATTGACCTTAAGGGAGTTTAAGCACAGGGATTAAGTTTGCCTAATTTATACAAATTGTATAAATTTATACAAATTGTATAATTTATACAAATTGTATAAATTTATACAATTGTACTGAGTTTAAGATTTATAAGAATGGGCAAACAAAAGCCTGCTGTAAGGGCAGATGCTACAATAGAAAATAAACATTAGGATGGCACGATCTGAGTTACTGAATTTTTAAAACTTTTGCAAATTGGCTTACATTCTAACTGCAGTCTTTAATTAATCCACTGGAAATGGAAAGATGAAGCGGCAGCCAAGGTTATAGTTTTCAAAGCACTGTAATGACACTTGTTTTCAACAGATTAACTTGGCTTTTAACAAGACCGGAATATCAAGCATTGACAGATGTGGCAGGCACTCTGTATGAGTTTGTTCAGCTAGAAGTGAGTTCGCAGAGACTCAGGCAGTTCAGTTTCAGTCATGATACTACAGCAAGACCCTGTATAGATTTGAAAAGGAGTTTGTCCATATTGACTTCACCAGATTGGTCAGGCAGGATTTCCCCTTAGTGAAGCCATGCTGGCTGTCACCAAGCACCTTGTTGTTTTTCATG
>JAOEHY010019150.1:0-17961 GCA_025447955.1 Psilopsiagon aurifrons | reverse complement strand
AGGAAGGAAGGAAGGAAGGAAGGAAGGAAGGAAGGAAGGAAGGAAGGAAGGAAGGAAGGAAGGAAGGAAGGAGGAAAAGAAAGAGAATTTTAAAATTAAAAAATGCTTTTATTAAAATACAAAGAATCTCTTACGACAGAATGAGGGTGATCAGCGCATATAAGCAATTTGACAGACTTAAACTGCACCAAAAAGGGCAAAGAACCAGTGCTGTTTCCACATTTAGATAGAATCATGCCCTGTGCTGGTGGAGAAATAGACATCCTCTAGCTAACATAGTGCTTAAACAATAGCTGACACGAGCTGAACTACTGACCTGCCCTGTGCTGGAAAGCTGTAACCTGAGGCTTCATTCTGGTCCAGAAAGTTGCTATTTCTCTAACAAGTTTGGACAGAAACCTGCGTCTAATGACATCAGCTACATCTTTGCTCTGAGATGGAAAAATTGACTCTGCTAACACTTATCTTTGTAGCCAGAAGAAAATACACTCAGCTGAGAAACAGTTCATTCTCTCTCTCTCTCTCTGTGTGAGTACTTAGCAGAGAAAGAACGCCCTGTGTATATGCAACACAACCAGTCTTGAGAAATGCTATTGTTCTCACAGGCCCAAGAATGATTACAGAACTGTGTATACTCACACCCTTTGTACACACGTGACATTTCCTCCTTTTACAATGTAACAGCAGTATGAAGTATTGAGAACACTGCAAGACAAGCTGTCTCCTCACATTAACTCAAAACTGAGAATTTCTCATTCTTAAGAAGGTGAGAAAGCAAAAAGTGCTAAGCTTGAAAATTGTGATGACAGAACAAGCTTTTTCCACAGAAAATTATTTAGAAACAGAATGTATTGAAATGCAAGATACATGGCTACCCTCACTCCCTTCTCACTCCCTGCTCCCCTCCCCTTCCACCAAACAGCTAGGGCAGCATCCCAGGGCTCAACCAGGAACTCAGAAGGGTCATACACACCATCACACTCCTCAGAGATATTTCTTCAGCTTCCTTGTCTCCACACTTCCCTTATTCCTCTACTCGTTAGCAGTGCGGGAAGTGGGAGAGAAGTTTGTACTGCCGCAATAAAAATACAACAAACATCAGCTAACCACTGATCATGGTAAAAAGCTGGTAACAAAAGAAGTACTTGGAGCAGAAGACTGCAAGTGCCTTTGCCAAGGACCGGCTTCTGGGAAGGAAGTTAAAAATGATGATTATTTTTCACTTTGTGTGTGGAAGAGAGCAATTAATTCCCTCTTACAGCACAGCACCGCGCAGCTGGGCTGCGCGCCCTGCCCGGGCGCGGCTACCTTGGTACATAGCAGTACTGTAGGAGCACCACCTAGCGGGCAGTTCGCATTAAAACAGCAAAGACTGCAAAATGAAGGTACTCCTGTGTTTTCTGTTCTCTCGCGTTATTTTGACGTGCAGCCGCACACACAGCTATTCAGTTTGAAACCGAAATAGATGATCTCATTTATGTTAGTCGTGCAAGTTTTAAGAGTGCGAGTTTTTCCTTGTGCTTGCTTGTAAAACTATAAGCTTTGCGTTTCCGGGGTTTGTTTCCTCTACCAGCCTGATGCCTTTTCTTCAAGTTAAAGGGAATATTTTCTCCCTTAGTCTTTACCCAAAGTACATGCTTTGATAGATTTCCAGTCTAAACAAGGGTATTTCTCTGAAAGCTAATTTTGAAATGAGTACCTTTCTTTTTTTGTGACCTCTAGGTACCTCAGCCGGCCCGGCGCGCTGCGAACATGCCCCTGGCCCCGGAGCATGAGTGCTCCGCCTCTGCCCCAGCTGGCCCATGGCAAGGGCAAGAAGCAGCGCCACCTACATAGCAATGCAGCAAAGAGGAAACTGAAGGAAGACAGGTTTTCTCCATGAGAGAGCTCCTATGGTATCTGAAAACAATGGATCAGCTAAGTTGCCTGATAATAATATAATGTTCTTTCTCAAAATATGGATTTTGGTATGTCATTGATCTATGTTGGGCATTACTCAGACTTTATATATCAAAATCATTCATAGCTTAATGGGCACAGCTACCTCTGTACAGCACACTGCAGAAACCTTACCAGTGCTGCTACTTTTTGTTACTGTCAGTAATATTCTCTTACATGGATCTACTATTATCATTTCCAGACACTCTGATCTCTAACAGGATGTAGCAGGAATAGGAAACATCCTAAGGTGTTCTTTATAAACATCAGAAAGTTTGGAAAGCTCATTGTTTCAGGCCAGATAGAAAACACAGCTTTATTTCTTCTGTCAAAAAAACCCAAAATAGACATATAACTGAAATAAAGCGAGTGATTCAACTGCTTCTGCCAGGCAGCACATTTACTTTGGCTTGTACATTTGGTGACTTGGATGGAATGATTGTCCAGGAAATGCTACACATTCAGTGAATTTTATGCATTCATATGAATAATGTGATCATCCACAGTTGAAAGTTAGTATTAGAAATATAACACATGAATCTTCATGGTTTGAAGGTACACGTTAGATTACTAAATAATGTAATTTATGACTTATAACAGGCTATTTCAAAAATATCTGTTCCTTATGTCCCTTTGACATATCTGAAGCATTTCCAGGTCAGATTTGAAACACTAATTCGATCTGATGCAGTGCTTTCTGAGCCCTAGATTATTATTCATGCCACCAAACAATTGCATTTTTGGTATTTTTTCAGAAAATCAATCAAAATGTAAAGCCTCTCCATAAAATCCCATCCTTCACATATCATTCTGAAAACATATTTTGTCTCAGATGAGACAGCACTTGGCAAATAAATTAATATCAGAAATGTCTTTTTTTTTTTTTTAATGTATCCCTTACACTTATTTTATCAAGAATAGGTAAGTTGTCTTTTAAATTACCTGGTCTGAAGTTCTCTTTATCTGAGCTATATTTAGGGCTTATAGAATATTCAGGATTCTTATAATCCGTCTGATTTACAAACATAATACTAACATTTCTCCATTTCAGCTAGCTGGGTGTTTTATTTAGACCAAAACATTAATAAAATATTTTTGTTGCAAGAACAAGATACATTTTCTTCCTGAATTGAAGGAACAAAATCATTTGGGTAGTTTATAGTAGACTGGTTTTGAAAGACGTGAAAGTATGAATGAATGTAAATAACACTGGAGGCAGTGGGGACAAGATAATTTCTAAAAATATCTCTATGTAAATATATATCTTACCTCACCAGCGAATTTATTTTAAGACAAATAACCACTGGAAGAGTAAGTAATAATAAACTGCTAATGCTGATTATGCAAATATAACACAAGTTTCTGCGGAAGCAAGACATGTACAGTCAGCTGGGGACCAACTGCCTTTGTCTGTGCCAAGTGGTACCTCTTGTGAGTTCTACCAATTAGGTTTTGCTTTCCTCATTAATCCTCCATGACTTGATTTGCCTCGGCAATGGTAATCAACCATGTACTAAAATTGCATTTCAAAATTAAACATTATGTTTGCAACCTCAATATTTGAAAGCTCATTTTGAAACTGAAATCAATGAAGTTAGGTGCTCTGCTGGACCTCGTATTTACCAACAAGCAACTGTTTGGGAATGGGAAGGTCAAAGACAGCCTTGGCTGCAGTGACCATGAGATGGTGGAGTTCAGGCTCCTGAGGGCAGTGTGGAGTGTGAAAAGCAAGGTCACAACCTTGGGCCTCAGGAGAACAGACTGACCTCTTCAAAGATCTGCTTGAAAGAGTCCTATGGGATGGGGACCTGGATGGGAGAGGAGCCCGGAAAAGCTAGTTAATATTCAAGGATCACCTCCTCCAAGCTCAGGTTAATCCCAGCAAATAGAAAAGCAGGCAAAAGTGCCAGGAGGCCTGCCTGGGTGAAAAAGGATCTGCTGGCCAAACTCAAACCACAAAACAAAAGGCATACAGAAGGCAGAAGCAAGAACAGATAACTTTGGGGGAATACAGGAGTATCGTCCAGTCACCCAGGAAGTAAATTAGGAAATCTAGAGCCCAAATGGAATTTAATCTGTCCAGGATGTCAAAGACATCAAGAATGGTTTCCATATAACCATAGGTGACAAAAAGAAGATTAGGGAAAATGCGAGCCCATCACCCAATGAGACAGGGAACCTCATTATGCAGGGTATGGAAAAGGCTGAAGTACTGAATGTCTTCTTTGCCTTAGGCTTTACTAGCAAGGCTGGCTTTCAGGAATCCCAGGCCCCAGAGACTATGGGGAAGGTCTGGAAAAAGGAAAATGCGCCCTTGGTGGAAGAGGATCAGGTCAGGAAATACTTAAGCAAACTGGACTCACAGAAGTTCATGTGCTCTGATGGGTCACACCCATGAGTGCTGAGGGAGCTGACAGATGTCATTGTGAGGTCATGCCTGATAATGTTTGATTGATCATGGCAACTGGGAAAAGTGCCTGAAGGATGAAAGAACTGGAACTGTTCAGCCTCTAGAAGAGGAAGCTGAGGGGGAGTCTCACCAATGCATATAAATACCTGAAAGGCAAGTGCAAAGAAGATGGAACCAGGCTCTTTTCAGTGGAACCCAGGAACAGGCCAGGAGGCAGTGAAAGACTAAAACACAGAAGTGTCCCTCTGAACATCAGGAAACAGTTTTTCACTGTAAGCGTGACTGAGTGGCAGTGGCAGAGGTTGCACAGGAGGCTATGGAGTCACCATCCTTGGAGACACTCAAAAGCCATCTGGACATGGTCCTGGGCAGCTGTCTCTCACTGGCCCTGCTTGGGCTAGGAGGTTGTACCAGGTAACCTCCAGAGATCCCTTCCAGTGTCAACCAGTTTGTAATTCTCTGATTCTGTGAATTACAAAGCATAGTTTTGAGTCTCCTCCCAGCCTACTTAAATAATTTTAGTTTGAAGACCAAAATAGGACTCAGCCCCCTCATGAGACTGTGCTTCCCACCCAGCCTGGAAAGGCAGAAAGGACTTTTTTCAGGATCTGTTGGTACTTTTGCCTCTCAGCTACAACAAGAAAGTACAGTGACATGGCTGATAATAAAAAGTCAAGATGAAAAATAAATATTAGCACATCAATACAGATCTAATAATGTTACGCTGCAAATTTATATGTTTTGTGTCTTAACAAAAGCAGGGGTTTGAGTGTGTACAAGGTCCTCTCAAGGTTTGCACTCTACAAAGTAGAATACATTTGTATATTACCAGGGGATTTGTGATTGCAAGCCACACACAGAAATAAAAAAAAAAATCACATATGAAATACTGTGGGGCTAATGAAGGTTAATGACAGAATATAAAATCTTTTGTGTTTATTTCATGGCAATTGTAAATTTTAAGAATGTTTCAAACATTTTACAACAGAAAGGCTGATTACTTTAGTATATGAATATGCTAAAAATAGTGCCAAACAAGGAGGGGGTTAACAAAGAAGAAGTAAATATTATGACCACCTTTTCATGTACAGATTTGTTTAGGTGTACTGATTTTCCCTACTTTATACATACACCTTTCATGAGGAAAATTGCAATTGGAATTTGCAAACTGACATATTTCCTTATTTAGCTTATTCAGATTATGATGTCAGTAAGCATAAAATCCTTCCCTAGATAAGATTATCACAGTCATTAAGATCATCAAGTTCCTTAGGCATATATTTTCTGGCTTCATTAATATTCTAGTGTGAAGTGACGTCAATTAAATTCCATTTTTATTTGGTCTGTGTGATAAGCTATGAGATAAAGTCTAAGTAGGGAATGTGGAAAAACTTTATATTCACAGCCATGTACAGAGTTTTACTCTTTGGTTAACCAGTCAGCCAGCAGTGGTTGCTGGTCCTGTAAAACTCAGTAGCAGCATGAATGTGATTTAGATATGTTGGGGGTTGAGAAAATAGCTAAGATTTTCAGTCATAGCTTTTTAAAAATAGTTCACATTTGTGATGAAAAACTGATCTTTTGAAAAAGCCAGTGCAAATTAAACAGAAAAAAAAAAAAATCATTCCCCTTCTCCCATGCATTCTCTGTATCCTCACCTCCCCGATATAAACTAGAAGTTAAATATAGAAGCAACATCATGTTGAGCAGGGAACTGCTTCCCAGAGAACCCTTCCTTCCATAAGTAGTAAGTGTACATACAAAAATAACATATTAGGAAAGTGTGTACTTTACATTATAAAGTATAGAGTTACTCTCTGTTGCATTTTAATAGATACTAGACATATGTTGCACTTGTTTCACACTAGTGATATTTTAGGGAGAACACCTAAGAAAAAGAGTAATAGAAACACTTAACATGCTTCCTGAACTATATATCATGCTGTTTGCTGAAAGGCCTGAAGCTGTGATGAAGCAGAAGGGCATGCAGGCAGCAGATGGATTATTTCCTGAAATTGCCACAATGCCAAAGAAAGAAGAGCATAGGCTATTCCTCCTACACCACCTATGCCACATGCACTGCATGCCCCCATGGCAGGCAGGCACACAACTGCCCCAGCTCATCTTCAGTGTTTGGCCAATACTTCTGGCTATCCAACCCAGCTAAATGTTGCATTGTCTGTGAACTCCCATGCTCCCACTTTTCTCTGAGAAATTATTTTCTCATAATGACTGAGCTGAATGTGGTGTTCTCACAACTCCATATAAAGTTTCACTATTTGTCTGCCTAGGACGATGTAAACAGGGAAATAACAACCATTTCTGACCCACTGGTGGTTAGAAATACCCCTGAACCTCAATCAGTGATTGTTAGAGAAGCAAATTTACAGGAATCCCAAAGAGTTTTAGTTTGTTCAGTCTAAAGCCAGTGAAATAGTTTGATTTTCCCATCAATTCTGGAATTTGAGAGCAGTCTGGGAGACTGCTAAATAAACTGACGAGCGTGGGAGCCAGAGCTACTGCTGAAGTTTAATCATATTCACATGAGAATTCACCGGAACCTAGTGCCTTACATCATGCATCTCTTTGTTTATTTTATTCATCTTTTTCCATATTTGCTTTTGTCAGAAATTAATAAATATTACATAGTTCCTACTTTGTACTCTAGCTCTGTTCATAAAAATACTGTATATGCCAAGTAAAAAGAAACTGAAAAAGAAAGCTTATGCCAATTTCATTTCCTTCCTTGAGATGGTCTTGAACACCCATCTGTTCTGGGAAGTACTCCACCTGTGCACAGATAGCTCTCTGGCTTGTGGTTATTTGCTTGTATGTCTTAAATTTTAAGTTCTTTGGGCAGCAGGTCCACTAACCACTGAGTATGCTTCCTTCATTGGAGATGACTGTGTTAACACTAATAACGCTACTACTACTGTCTTGTTCTGTGTCAAAGAGAAGATAGCAACATACTGTAAAACTACCAAATAACCTGCTCCACTATGCTTCCTGTAGTGTGCCTTTCCAGCAATCACATTGCAGCACTTACCTGCAATGACAGTGAACAGCAGAACAAGCAGAACAGGGATGGCAATGACAGTATCTGAGATTTTTTTTTTTTCTTCCATAACAGAAAGCAGAATGAATTAGTTACTGATCAGTTTCTGTTTAAGTTATCCCCTCAGCTTACTTAGGTAGAGTAATGGTGTAGCTGCACTACTTTTCTCAACGTGAGGCAGCTTAGTGATCAGAAATCAGGGAAAAAAACTCACAAGGGGCTAAGTCCTGTGCTTGGTGAAGTGAAAGAGAAAGCCCTACTGGAGGAGCATAAAAGTCCGTGGAATGCAACCTACAATTTTGAAACAATTTCATTAATAATAGACATTCACCTGGCTCTCCTCAGAGCTGCATGCTTTTTAGAAATCGGAATTATTTTCAGCAATGCAAAAGGGGAAAATGTGAAGCTTTTTACTTTGATTGTAGTGTTGGAATTTTTTGGACATCAGTAGCACTTGCTAATGAAATCTGTATGATTTTCCAGTGATTTGGTTCAGGTTTTGATCATGGCGTCATCTAATGAAACATTATATTTCCTTTGACTGCATTTCCTGTGGCATATAGGAAAACAGTCAACCTGATAAGGCAAGACAATCTTAACTGGGAAAATATCCAATGTTTAAATCAAATAATTGATTAAATATAACAGTTTAAACAATGGAGCAATACTATATCAAAGTGTAAAGCAGATTTCTGGAGGATAGAGCTAAAGCATATATTCCATGTATGGAAGTGGGTAAAAACCTAGTTACCTGTTTACCAGGCAGAACAGAGGTATTACTCCAGTCATCTAATCAGATTTTCCATAAGGCAAGGAATTCAACTTCGTGATAACTACATTAAATCCTTAACGACAGGGTGACACTTCAGTGGAATTGCAAAACACCTTGTAGCAGCTCTCTGTTAACAGTAACTAAGGAAGCTCTAACACTCACCTATTATTTTATAAACCTACTAAGAATAGTACTTGATGATTCCCAACAAACTACATAATGGATAATGACTCTCTGCTTCAGACAAAAGGACATTTTCTCAGCAAGGGGAAGAGGTGGTTGTTCATCATATTCTTTTAGTGCATTGTAAACTGGAAGGGTTATAACTGCTTTACAGATTGCAGGAAGACTGGATTATCTTTTGATAAATCCTGACATGTTTCATCTATTTCTATTATGTCACTGAGACTCTTGGTAACCATTTAGTTCTGATAGTACAGAGGTCATCACACTCATGGCTTGGCTTCGCAAACAAAGATTTGAGAATGTGTTTACCCATGCTTACTACAAGTGCACTGATGGCTAAAAAGACCAATGCAGGATAGACAAGTCTGGTTGCAAAAAAGCACAGCGGAAGATCTCCTTAGGTGGTATAGCCAAAGCACAATTCTTTCTGCTTTGTCTTTTCTCCTCAAGACTGATTCTGTGTGTGTTCTCAAAAGAGACAGCAGCGTTATGTATGATGTATCTCCAAATTCCTGATTGGAGGCCAGGGTGGACAACTGATAGTAGTCAATATGGCCAAGGCTAAGATAGTATTTCAGGGAGTCCTTATATCTGCTCTTTGGGGCACTTTTCTTGCAGCAGCCGGTGGCGAGTTCACCATAGACCACAATCTTAGGGAGGCAGTGATCCTCCATTCTGGAGACGTGCCCTGCCCAGCACAGCTGCTGTTTCAGCAGCATGGCCTCAATACTGGTGGCCTCTGCCTGTTCAAGGACATTAGCATTAGACACATAGTCAGTCCTGTGGATGTTTAGGATTGTTCGGAGGCAGGGCTGATGAAAGCGTTCGAGAAGTCGCAGGTGATGGAGATAGATGACCCATGATTCCAACCCATATAGAAGAGTAGGCAGTACAGTGGGTCTATAGACACTAATCTTTGTACTTTTCTTCAGGTGTTTATTACACCAGACTCTTTTATGGAGTTTTCTGAAGGTTCTGTGTGCCTTTGCTATTCTGTTATCTATCTCTTTATCAGTCATGGCATCCAAGGACATCATGCTTCCCAGATAGCTGAACTGCTGGACTAACTTAAGCTCTGACTTGCCAATGGTGATGCAGGGATGATGGTAGCTTTCTTGTGGTGCATGTTGGTAAAGAACTACGGTCTTCTTCAATCTGACTTCCAGCCCAAAAAGCTCGTCCGCCTCTGCAAAGCAAGTTGTTAAATGCTGCACAGCTGCTTCTGTGTAGGCAATGAGGGCAGCATCGTCAGCAAAAAAGCAACTCATGAACAAGGTGGTTTAGGGTCTTAGTATGGGCCTTCAGTTGCCTTAGGTTGAATAGGTTCCTATCAGTATGATATTGGATATAGATGCTGTTTTGTTTGTCGAAGTCTGCCATAGCCCTTTGGAGCATCATGCTGAAGAAGATTGTGAATAAAGTTGGTGCAAGAACACAACCTTGTTTCACACCATTGGTTATAGGGAAGGGCTCAGAGAGTGCATCGCCATGTCTGACTTGGCCTCGCTGATCCACACATAACAGAATAATCATTTTGAGAAACTTGGGGGGACATCCTAAGCATTCCAAGATCTGCCACAGGCCTTTTCTACTCACAATGTCAAAAGCTTTGGTAAGATCAATGAAACTTACATAGAGTCCCTTGTTCCATTCTCTCTGAAGAGACTTGAGAAACTTGAGAAACACACTTTGCTACAACACATACCCTTCTGCATTAGTCAGCGCTTGCTTGGGGAAGCAAGTTTATGCCCCTTGTGCAGTTTGCAGACATAAACTTTTTCTGATATGTTTTTAATCATGAAAGCCTCATGTCTTCAGAAGCAGCAATGGCTTGTGTTCAGCATCATGCTGATCTGTCCCTTTAAGCCCTGACAAAGTGCTCTCCCAAAGCACTGGGGTTTGGCCTGTTGATCCTTTTCCACCTTTTCCAGCTTCTAGCCTAGGCTACTACCTATGTTCCCCAGCAGGTAGGTGCTGTTTTAGAAACACTGGGTACATGTAGTCACAGCTTCACATGCGCCTCTATCAGCCTTCTTGATCCCAACAACAATCTTCTGAGAATGCACAATGTGTGGTGTCCTAATTTCTCCCACACTTCATTTCTCCTGCACACTTCTCCCCTGCTCTTTGTACAGTGCTACATCGGACAAAAGTCCTGTGGGGATTTTGCATAGGCATCCCAGGGGAACATCAGCAGTTCTGCTTGTGGAACTTCAGTGCACACCATGCAGAATTTTCCATCCATATTATATATTATATCTTACATATTCCTATAATCTATTGTACAAATCTCATACACTCAGAAACCGGTGAGGGATGAGGGATTTTCACCTCAGCACCCAAGCACTGCAAAATTAAATAAATCACGGCTTTAAAAATCTCCATCCTTTCTCCTGAACCAACAACGTGGCTGAAAGATTCACTCCCAATAACACAGCAGGTGGTTTCAGTGAGCTAAAAGGAGGGCTGCCCACAAAAGCAATGCCAAGTCAGCTGTAAGTCTGCCACCTCCTAAAAAGACAGGAGGTTGGACAGAGAAGGAGGCAGCTAAGCCTGCGGGGACTTTGCAAAGGACCGGGAGGACCAGCAGCACCTGGGAACTTATGTTCAGGAACATGCTGCTTGCAGCTACCCATCTAATGGTCTCACTGTCTGGGAGACTCTGCATTAGATAAATCTACACAATCACCACCTCCATTACCCAGCTATTGTTTCAGGGACTGTGGTAGCTAATTATGCTGTGTTTTCACTTTGAACTGTATTTTTAAGGAACATTTTTAGAAATGCAGAAGTTCACACCTTACCACAAAGTACTTAGCTTGATGGCATCATAAGTCCCTCTGTGTTCAGGTAACCAGACTGCATGAGTACTGTTCTGGAAATACTATCCTCAGACAGATTAATACTTTCAAATTATCTAAAGCTTTGTCATCCAACAAGTAGCACAGCCTCTGCTGAAAATTGCACCTGATGGCTGAGATAACAGTATACTGCTTTTCCAGGGGAGATTTCTGCAGGGAGATTTCTGCAGGGGAGATTTCTGCAGGGAGATTGGATTATTCTTGTACTAGGAGTAAAAGTGGATTTTTCTTCTGCTGATTTTTGAGCTATGTTTACTTGCTATATTAAGGAAATTTTTCTCTCTGCCAAATTTTTGCTCTACCAGCAAAGCTGCTCCTCTCCTTTGTGACATTCAGTATCCTGCTTATTAATATTTGACAATTGTGAGATTTACTGGAAAATGTGTTAGATGAAGTATTTCAGAAACACTATGCTCTGTATCAGCTAGCAAAGTTACTCTATGTCAATTACACTTGGTGAGCCTTTGGGAAATTAATAGGGTATTGGATACTTTCAAAGTTTTTATCCAAGTCTGCCTTCTTGGTACTCCCATGCATCTGGGAAAAGAAGGGTGTAAAGGCCACCTCATTCAAGCGTGTACTCTTTATTTTCAGCTTGCATGTAGCTTATGACCCCACAAGAAGGAATGGAAAAGAAAATCAGGCACAAGTTACAGTCCTGAGTTGTTTCTTTGGATACCAAAATACTGTGAATTGTAAGCTGCATCATTACAAATACGATAATTTTAGCCTCTCTTCTCCCTTTTCACATGCTTCTCCAAATAATTAACCTGAGACTATGTGTTTATCTCAATGTGTACCTGTGAAATACCATTCTGATTAAAAGGGCATCAATTTGAGATAAGTCCATTTTGTTTATACTGATAAGCAGAGGGAAGAAGACATTTTCTGAAGTTCTGTCCTCAGAAAATTCCCTTTATTTCGCAGGGAGTGCCATGAGTATATCAAACAGGAAAATCTGACCTTTTCTGAAGAATCAACCTCAAAATTCTTTGTTTTGCCTAGTATACATGTGGTCCTCTGGAGAGTCTATATGATACTGTGAAATGATAGTGGTTTTACACTTCTGAAAACAGTACTTAGGGCTGCACATGCACACCATTGTGAGCACCTGGCATTTACTAATGACCAATTGTGTATCTGAAAGTTAAAAAAAAGGGCATGAAAGTATGGAGAAATGTTTCTCACATCTTTCAAACAGTTTAGAAAAGAAATAGGTTTAAAACTTGATTTGAACTTTGTCCACGTTTTGAAGACAACTGCTCTTTGCCTGCAAGGCCAAGGTTGGGAATACTTCCTTGCTGCCAAAATGCAGCTGGAATGAAACTCTCTGTACTTCAGAGAACATAGCATCAGTACCATTAAGATTCTGGCTAATTGTGTAATCACATAGCTCCTAAATGCAGACAGGTCTCATATTAAGTTAAGGTACAAGTTTACAGGTACAAGATGAGTAGGTTCAAGCCTTTAATCAGATTGCTGGCAGCAATCATTCCAGCCTTTCTAGTTCCTTTTTAATTTTCTTAATTTATTAGCATTTGTCTAGCTACTGTATTTGTCCTATGTGAGGCCTAGGCATTCAGAAATAAAAGGTATTTTCCTTTGTCATGTTGATTTGAACTTAATAATACCTGCCAAGTGGTAGGAAACAGTAGGCTGAAATCATCCTAGCATTGCTGCAGTTGAGGAATCCTGTAGCTTATCTCTGGCATAGCCACTATGCCACGGATAGCAAGGACAAAGATACACTGCTTCTGCTTTTATTTTTGTTTGTCAAGGCACCTATTCTTCTTTTTCTTTCTGTCTATCAGTTTCTTCTTCCACTTCCATTTTCACCTTCCCTAATACTATTTTTTCTTTAATTTATTTGCCTCCCCTGTCAATTTCCCTTTTGTTTGTAACACTGGTCAGCCTAATAGCTGCAGCCAATACTATAAACTGTGGGTTAGTAATGCAATGTGACAAAACTGACACAGACAAACAGCTAGTTTCACTCTATTTTAAACAACAACCCATGAAAAATTCTTCAATTTTCACATTTTTTCTAGAAGAAGAAAAAGCAGCAATAAAAGCTAAAATGTGTATACATTTTAAAAAATGCCTAAGATTGTTGATTGTCAAAAGATTTTTTGTGTATTCAGTGAGCTGTTAAGATGGTCCTAGGGCTGGAGATCCTTGACTTTTTCATGTATGAGTAGTAGATATGTGTTGGGAACATAAGACAGGGAACTCGTCTGCTTATGGAATAGAAAGGTGGCCTGAGCAAGCTACTTGAGGCACCTAGAAGGGTTAGAAGAATTGAATGGCTGCCTTAACTTAGACACTTGATGAAGAGAGGATGTGGCCCATCCTTTTTCCAAAAGATTATTTAGATAATTTGCGCAGACAAGGACTTGGCAAAAGCAAGCTTATCGGAGGAAGGAAACTGTTAAGAAGGTTCAATTGAGAGTCTTTTTTGGTGGTTGTTACTCTTCATGTGGTCACACTGCAGAAGTGCTCATTTATTCTTTAGAATTTTAAAAAAGTTCACAGTGAATTTAGCCTGAAGAGAAATTGAAGTTCAGCAAGAACAGCTTATGCAGCTAGTAAGTTCTTGACAGGTTTTCTTCTTGCCATGTGTGCTCTGTCACTCCTGCAGTCTGATAGAGACAATATGGGGATTATGCTGTTTCTGACCTTTCTAAATACACTCAAATGACATTTGATTACTCAGAGTGCTCACATGAAGGCTGCTTCTTCAAAACTTGGCTATTGATATGAAATTGTTTAGAAAGAAAAGTTGCAAACATTATTCTGCTTCTTCATTTTTGCAGCTGAATGATTTAATTAAAAAGAATTACCCAAATCTAAAGACACTGTTTTCATACCTTCTTAGGGCTTTCTCAATGCTAAATCCAGCTCTGTATATTGCTCCGTGTTTGTGTATATGTTCTTTTCTTAGCATAACTGTAATAAGTGTCTCTCCTCAACATACACACATTCCCTTCATGTGGAATTCTCTTGACCTCTTTACTCTTAATTCCAGTGATCAGAAATCTTGGGAATTAATGAGGTCATGGGTATAGTAATGGCTATAATTTCTTCCTATCTCAGCAGTTCACATCCATTCCTAAATAAAAAAAATAGGTTTTGATTAGGACATAAATAGATGCTAGTTGTACATATTCTGGTACTTACTCTGATGATTTCTGTAAAGATGCTCTGTGTCAATCTTCTAGTCCTTCATTCAGTTTAAATGATAAATTCATAGAATCATGGAATCATAGAATCAACTAGATTGGTAAAGATCTCTAAGATCTTCAAGTCCAGCCTCTACTCCAGCACTGCCAACTCCACCGCTAAACCATATTACTAAGAAGGGCCTCATTTAAACAGTTTTTGAACACTTTGAGGGATGGTGATTCTACCACTTTCCTGGGCAGCCTGTTCCAATGCTTGATCATCCTTTCAGTGAAGAAATTTTTCCTAATATCCAATCTAAACCTCACCTGGCGCAGTTTCAGGTTGTTTCCTCTTGTCCTATCACTTGTTACTTTGGAAAGGGATCAACCCCCACCTCACTACAACCTCCTTTCAGGTAGCTGTAGAGAGCAATAAAGTCTCCCCTGAGCCTTCTGTTCGCCAGACTAAACAACCACAGTTGTCTCAGTCATTCCTCATACGATTTGCTCTCTACGCCCTTCTCTGGACCTGATCCAGAGACTCAGTATCTCTCATTACTCACAATACTTAAACCCTTTAGGATGATACCACTAAGGCAGAGGCATACTGCTACATGGTGCTGTTGCTCTCTTTTTTGTCTAAATAAACAAAAAGTTATATTTCTGTTAGTGCAAAGCCAGTGGGTACCTTCAGTTCCAAACACCAAATATTAATAATTTTGGCCCACCATTTTTCTGAAATTGTATCAAATGGAAACTTACTGAATGCTTAAATTGCAGTTTTGTAAATTTAGCCTTCAAAGATTTACCTGATGACTAATATCTTTCAACTGGATTGGGGAATGGAAGAAAATGCATTTATAAATTACAGTAATCAGTGTTCTTATTTCTGTATTCAGGACTTTCAGCTGTGATAAATTCTGTAATAAGAATTATGTTAGATTTTGCATTTGGGCCTCTGCTTTTTCTTAAATGTATAAAAAGACTTGTGTAAGGTGCTCAGCTACTAACAAAGAAAGAAACTAGCTCAAATTCATCATAGCTTACATTTGCTGCATCCGTATTATGAGTTTAGTAGCTTCACAGAATTCCATTTCTTCCTGAGTTTGGTCATATCAAAATAAAAGAGAATTTTGCTATCAATTTCAGCAGGAGCAAGACCAAATCCTTAGTGGCTGAAGTCCACCAGGAGAATAATAAACTTCTAAATTCTCCAAAATCCTTCTTTAATTAAGAAACCAAAACCAAAACCAAAACCAACAGAAAACCAAAACGGACCAAACAAAAAAAGTTCTGTCTGTTTTGCAATAAATACTATAAATACTGTGGCACATAACCACTCCAGTCCTGCTCCTTTCAACGCTTGCTGTAAAACTTGGAAGACACTGACTTTGTTGAGCCAGACTCTCCAAGAACTTGTCAGTGTGCCAAATGTGAACTGTCACCAGAAACATTCTACCCACAAAACAAATTGCTGATTCAAAATGTGTCAGACTGCACTGTGGGTATGATAAAGTAATGTTTTTATTTACCATGGTGATGCAATTCAAACACAGTTAAGAAGAGATGTTTACATTTATGATAATAGTAATTTCAAGGTTAAAGAAATAATCCAAAGCACTTCAGCCACTGCTTACTTCAGCAATTGCTTTTGAAACACAAAATGCTTATCAATAAAAATTTATGACAATGCTCTGACTCTGGATTTTTTTTTTTTTACCTTCAGTTGAGTGTTTACAGTAAGGTTGTATTGACTTCTGTGCTAAAGGACTATCATAAAAATATTTAAGGGATATATTTAATCAATCAAATAAATTTCTTAAGCATGTTTGGGGGGGATGCTAAAAGATTAAATATTTACTACATCAATTTACAGTAGGAAGAATTGACAGTTCATCATGATAACAAATATGGTTTATATAACTTTTTTTACTTTTTCATTTGTCATGGGAATGCATATCATCTTACTGACTGCCAGGAATGAAACCATCATAGCAGCAGGGGCAGTGCTATCTAAAGAGACATAAATGTAAATGATAATTTGTAATAGTATGAAAATATACCAAAGAAATTGATGCTTTGAAATACACACTGTAGTAAATTTGTAAACAACAAACAAGACTAAATTCTTGTTATCTTTGTCAATAAAGAACTGAGAGTGAAATACCTCATCCTTTGCCTGAAAAGATCAGACTGAATTAATCAGTTATCAGATTAGATGGCTAGTAACTTAATGGTAAATAAATATGGAATTTCAGTCTATAGGAAGACTGACCTAAAAAAGTAAACTAACTTATAACTTCAAAAAAAAAAAAAAATTAAAAAATACCCCCAACCAACCAAAAAAGAAGAAAAACCAGCAAACCAAAACCAAAAAACAACAACCAAAAAACCCCCAAACAACAACAACAACAAAAAGGCAACAAACAATTTCACGCCCTGTTTTTCATTGCCTGGCAAGCACCATTGTTGACTAAAAGATTGGGTCTAAAATAATCACTTTTCCTATGGATTTTACATGGTGCATTGGGTATGCAATTCATTGATTAGATCCCCATCCCCATCAGTGTTTAAGCCCAGGTTGGACAGATCCTTGATTGACATGGTTTAGTGTGAGGTGTTCCTGTCCATAAAAGGAGGGCTGGAACTGGACAATCTTAAGGTCCTTTCCAACCCTAGGTATTCTGTGATTCTATAATCCCCACAACAGGGAATCATCTATTGTTGAACATGTTGGCATCTCTGTCTAATGCTTTTAATTATAGGCTAAGCAACTCAGAATTTCTTTACAGCTCTAGGAACACAATGAAAAAAGCTGAAGAACCTAACATAATGTTAAGTACATCTCAATGGATTCGTTCTCTCATTTGAATGACTACCAAACCACAGCAAGATAATGGTCTGTAAACCAAACCAAACCAAAAAAATATTGTGGGATCTTTACATATATATGTATATGTATATGTATATGCACATGCACATCTACATATATATATAAAAACCAGCTATGTAATGTAATATTACAGCTTTAGCAACCCTGTGTATGGAAAGCTGCACACTGTTGAACTTCAGGTCATCGTGTTTCAAGTGAAAAATCACTGCAGGTTCTCTTTCCCTCTGGGAAGAACAGGCATGCTGCATCATTGCAACTTGATTTCACAGCTGTGGGCAAGAAGTTCTCTGCATGGATTTCAGTGCAAATACAGTGCCTGGCATTAGGAACACAAATTATAAGATGCGTTTTGTAGATCTTCAGTGGAAGCTGGCAAACCCTTTTTAACAGGAAAATTAAAGCATTTTGGATTCTGATTATTAATAATACTTTAAGTGAGAAAGTGAAATGATGACCAGAAGTATTTCTAAGTGCAACATTCAAAGAAGGGAGTCACCATGAAAAAATCCCTCACGTTTGTCTGTTAATCACTGCTCTACCCCGATAGCCAGAAAGATACATGAAGTTTAAGTAAAACAAGTTGTCATGGGTTCAGCAGCAGCAGTCAATTTTCTCCTTCTTAGTATTTGGTGCAGCACTGTGTTTTTGACTTGTGGCCTGAGAACAGCGCTGATAACACCAATGT
>JAOEHY010019149.1:0-56564 GCA_025447955.1 Psilopsiagon aurifrons | reverse complement strand
AAAAAACCCCTTAAAAAATCCACCAAAAAAAAAAACAAACAAAAAAACCCCCACAAACCCACAAAAAAAAAAAAAAACACCACAACAAAAAAAAGTCTCCTCAATATTTCAATATTTGTCATACTTGTCTTGGAGGAAATGCTTGGCCATCCCAAAAAGGGATATGCCAATGTAGGCCAAATCATAGATAGGACTGGAAGCGAAAGAGTGTGAAAAGCAGCTGGAAAGGGAGCAAAAACAAATGTAAGAAGACCTTGCTGTTAGCGAGAATACTGATGCTAATGCTGCCAAATCTAATACACCACCAAGAACAATGTACAGAATCACCCAGGAAAAGCAAACCAGAACTTCACATTACCTTCAGTTGTACAGTGTTCAACAGAGGCTGGCCCTGTGGTGCCTTTGAAAGAACAGGCACACTTCTAAACCTCAGCTCTGAGAAGACTCGCACTCATTCTCTACCCAACACCTTAAGAATACTGCAAAATGCAGGTGGGATCACAGCTGCTAAAAAAAAAAGCTGATGTCTCTGCACAAAGCATAGTAAGTATTCTTCTAAGCTCTCTCACTAAAGAGCTAACCGTGACCAACACTGCACAGAGGGATATCGGACTGCATGATCTAGCTATGCTGCTAGACAGAGGTATTACTGTCATATCCATTTACCTTTGCTAGCTCCTGGCAGCACTGGTAAGCTGTCAGGAGAAAAAAAATGATCTAATGCTCACTAGCAGATCCTTGCCCACTGCTGCTTTCTGGACATGACAAGCCCTGCCATTTCTCATATGCAAAAATCAGAGTAATCATGCCTTTTCCCTCCAGGATGATATAATGGTGTCTGCATAGATGAAAAGCAGCAACAGAATCACTGGTGTTCAGTACAGCATGCAATATACAGATATCAGGAAATACAATGAAAACCAGAACAAAACTTGTTTTTTTAATGCTGTCTTTGATTGAAGGAGGATTTCATAGATAGAAATTGACTCAATGCTATAGAGGGGAAAAAAGAAAATAAATCCATCGAAGCTGGTTCCTCACTGTTGGTCCTTTCAATAGCTCTGCCTGCTCAAGTCACCACAATTCCTACATTTGGCACCTCCTTGTCTTCTCCATCTGTGAACCCAGTACAACGAGCTGCTACTCGCACTGTCTGTAGTATAGACTCTTCCCTAATACTAGAGTTGCATGGGCTACAGTCAGATTGCTGGGAGTTTCTACTGCAAATCAGTGCTGATGCTGGCACTGATGGGCTTTACCAGCTGAGGAAAGGAGGAAACAATGTGAAAGGTTGGGAGCACAAAATCCTCCTGTCAAGAGACCAAATCTTTCCCCTCCACTTGAAAATCTATTACCAAATTACTTCCCACTCTTAATTCAAATTCTCTCAGAGACTAACATTTATAATGAGTCAGACAGACGTTTAGCAGGAGAAAACTATACTTCCACCTAAAGAACAAAGTCTGTGCTCTTCATCTAAGCAGCTCGTCTTGACCAGCTAAGTGTCCTATGAGTATTGATAAATATGATCTCTTTGCAAGTTTATCAACAGTATTACACAAACAATAGTAGCATCAACAAAGGCAGAATGAGAAGCCCATCAGCAGCTGGCTTAAGAAGATGAAAAGAGCCTTTAGTCAAAATTATCTTAAGTACTTATGGACTACTTTTTGTCACTGCTGATTACAGATAATATTCTTCCTTGATGATTCACTTGTTACACTCCAGTGCACAGGTCATCTTAGCCTCCAAAAGAAGTTCTCTGCAAAATCTCTGACTGGTTTTGACACATGCAAGAAAATGATCACACTCAGGGAGGCTCAGCTGACCCAGAAATGCCTTTGTACATGTATGGATGTGTATACATATTTGCAGGAAAATGTATGTATAGGTACAGACACTAGGACACATTGATTTAAAACAAGATGATCTAGAAGGTCTGGGTCTAATAGACCCAGGGCAAACAATATCAATTTATCAAAGGAGATTTCAATTCCTATCTTGATCCAGAATACACACTGGAAGAAAAAATCCCAAACCAAACCCCATCAACAATAACCAAAAAAATGCCAAATCCTAACACAATCTTTGGCTGGCTGAACACTAAAGAAATATTTGTTCACCATGTACCACAGCATGCAGATAAAGTGCCTGAGAAAATTCACCCGTGTTGTCACCTCTCCCACTGCAATCCTTCTGTTCAAATACACTGTATACAAATGATTGCCCTCAAGGTTGCAGTTCAATTTCGCTCATTTCAGAATTAGCACCATCATTAGCTATTGTGGCAAGGCCAATTTTTCCTGCAATAATTCATAAAACCTGCAGTCTAAAAGTTTGTCTTCAGCTGGGTTCTTAAACTGGCAACTGCACACACACACACAAAGCAGAGACAGTTCAAATAAACAGAAAAAAATTAGAAGGATAGAAGGACTGGTGAACAGCCAGTGGTCAGCAGACTGACATCAGCAAAAAGAAGAGAGAGGAAGAGAGACAGAAGAAAAGGGAGGGAGAAAGGGGGAAAGGAAGAATAAAAGGGCATTTTTATTACAATATTAGAAACCCTTTGATTGCTCTAATTACACCTAAAAGAAAACAAAACGCGTCTGTTGGTACCAAGTGCATGAATAATTAACTGGAAAGGAAGGAAGGCAGCAAAGCTACAAGCAACCCAAACAATCTTAAGTTATGGGCAGGTTCCTTGAGAAGCAGGAAAGCATGTAATTTCTGGTTTGTGGTGATATTTCTTCCATTTTTTCCCCTCTTTGTATCTCAAGTGAGCTGAAATGACTCTTCTACTCCTCCCCCACCATTCTTGGCCTACACTAAACCTACCCCAGATTGCAATGCTTACACTTCTTGCTGTGATGCTGCACTGTGAAAGCATGCTGTCTCATTTCATAAAACATTTGTGCGAGAGCACCTCCTAGGAAAATCCATGATTGACAGAAGATGGACATGACTTCTTTGGAAACAACAACCACTCAGTAGTAGTGTTCCTTCAGAAGTACAGTAAATTCTGAGACTTCAGTAGCCACTACAAACGTTCTTGGGTTCTCTAAATGTAGTGGTGCCCCCTCTGTCAGCTCTTCTAAACAGAAAGTGGTTTGGCCCTAATGTCTTAACCTAACTCCATCCATCATAATCAAAGACAGGTATCATGAAGTACTAAAGAGACAGCGCCATTCTTTCTGTTGTCTCCCCATATTTCCCTTTAATTTTGAAAAATTAGCTCTCAGGACTTTCCTTTCAGAATATCAAGTGGAACTAACATGCCAGGCTTTGAAATTTATTCTAAAAAACCAAACCCACTTAGCTATCCAACGATATAGGGAAGAGTACAAAACAGTTTGACCTTGTACAGCAGCATATACAGTAGACAGGTGGGTAGCTGTGCCATCTCTGGAATGAAAAGAAGCAAATTAGCTGAAGATGATGGACTAAATATCTTAGATAAAGCTTTTAAGTTCAATATAAATAAAAGTCAAAGAAAATTTTCTGGAAATATAAGCAGAATGTTACAATGAAACCAGAAGGATAAAGG
Organism: Psilopsiagon aurifrons; assembly: GCA_025447955.1. Classification (NCBI taxonomy): domain Eukaryota; kingdom Metazoa; phylum Chordata; class Aves; order Psittaciformes; family Psittacidae; genus Psilopsiagon; species Psilopsiagon aurifrons. Next base: position 53,020 of record JAOEHY010019149.1, on the reverse strand, counting down.
GTGGGTAGATTCATTGAATTATTAATGAGTACAGAGAGAACCTCAGATGACGAAGTATTAATCATAATTTAATCTATTTGTTGAAACATCAAAAAAGAAGAAAAAAAAATCCATTCCGACAGAAAGGTACTAATAGGAACTAGCAGTGTTTGCACCTTTCCTTCCTGAAGTCATGTCCTTGCTGATCTAGAGGAATGAAAACATTTGTTTGCAATTACTCAAGGGATCCAAAAGAAATCTTGATTGTATTTCCTGGCATGCCAGAACAATGCTGCTGTCAGTCACTTCATGTCTGCAGTGGGTAAAGGATAAATAAAGCTAATTTCAAATTACATATATTTACCAAAATAAACAAACTTGTTCGTAACACAGCATGCAAGGAGAAGGAAAATAACAACTGAGGAAGAGCACTCCTTACATCTTTTTTATTTATTTAATCTCTAGAAGCAAAAGCTTTTGGAGTGCAGAAATGCAATTGCTACATGCACCATGATGGATTAGCTCTGGTAAGCTGAAATAAATAGTCATTTATCTTACTGCTCACATGAGCACTGGGTGTACCATGTACAGAACTACAATGGAAAGCCTACAGACAACGCTAACCTGGGGCCACACACTAGGAACATTTACAAAACAGCTTCTGTACCAGAGCTAACTCTGAATGCCATTTTTGAGTCTAAAACCAGTTCTATTTGAATCAACTACTCCACCTGTTGTCTCTCCTTATATGGACAATCAAACAGAGAAAAACATGCCACAGTCTTCCATCCTGGAAGGAGAGAGATTTTCCCCCACTAAAAGCATCTCGGGAGGCATGCACTGAGGAAACTGTTTACTGCTGTAATACAACTATCACACTACCACCACAAAATGCTGTGGTAGCATTTTGTTCATCTTAATTTTAAAGCCTCTTCTAAAAATGAAGATGAAAAAATAGGCAAGCAGCACTTTTGCATTTCTGGCAAGAAAATAAAAGAAATCAGTACTGCTCGAATCTGAACTTTTGGTTTCAGGATGCTTTCCATGTTGATGGTGAGAGCCCTGAGGAATGAGCATGAGTCCATTTTCACCTCCACTTGGAGAAGAAAAGGCTTGAGAAAGCCCAGATCTTCAGCAGCTTGTGTCAGGTCCCTTAAAAGATATTAAGGACATCATCATCACTATCAATGAAGCAGGCACACAAAAGTAGGAATTCAGCTGAACAGAAAGTTGCAAGTATGGGTATTGAGCAACTCAACTGTGGCAACACATTTCTCTCTGGACCAGCCAGGAGTGACTTGCTATTCATCAAGCCAGACACTCACTCTTGTGTTACTGACCTCTGAGACATGCAGCAAACACCCTCTCCCTACCTTCTTCCCCAGCAGATATCATTAAACACCTTCAGGACAGAAGTGTTTTGTTATTTGGTTTCTTGTTTGCTTGTTTTTTCCAAAGCACCTTGTCCTCTATCTCACACCGTCTTTTATTGCTTAGGTGAAAGAAATATAATGATTTTTCAGTAGAGTAATTACAAACTTGGTGGAGTCTATACAGGCTGGAGGTCACTAACATCTGAGCAAATCTGACTCCAAACAGCGTATCTCCATCCACCTGAAACAGATGAGAAGTGCAATTGCCTGGGGGTATTCATTCTTCACTGCCTTGCCTGGGTAGAAGCATATGTTTCTCTTCTTCACCAGTGAGTGTTTGTCAGAAATTTCTCTTTCCTAAATCCCCTGTCTGCAGTACCAGTGGTACAAGTGCAGTTGTCCTCCTCTCCTCTGCTCTATGAGAGGAGGAACAAAAGGAGCCTAGATGCTACCATTAAGGACTGTGGAAAGGTAGAGAGAATTCAGAAAGAAAACCATCTTCCCTAAGGCTATAAAAGTTGATACAAAGCCACCTTGGGAAGCCCTCAGAGACCCTGTTTGACATGCAGAGCAATCAGAAAAAGGGGAGAGCTATGCCTACAAAGAAAATTGGAAATGAGAAATAGCAACACAGAAAGTTCCATACACGTTGCACACTTAAAAAAAAAAACAAAACAAAAAAAAAAAAAAAACCCTCAAATATCTGTTTTCTTTCTATCAGCTATAAACCCTGAAAAAGGTGATGGAGTTATACAATTGCTCAGAGGGTTTTGGTGTACATCAGTTTCAGTTCGCTTACCTAGTACTAATTCTATTAGTGCATTTCAGCACTGACAGACAGGTCCCATTAAACACACCTTGATACAGGTGTACCACAGATGCTTAAAACATTGAACAAGCTCCCATACATCCACAACCCAAAAAACCTGTGCACAAAAAGCTCTAGCATATAACTTTCTAAAATATATCAGCCTTAGAACTGAGCACGTGCCCAGCTGTTGCACCCCTGTTAAATACTCCAGTTACAAGAGTTTTTACCAAAGGTGACTGTGGGCTCTTCCCAGGAGCTAGGATCTGCTGAACAAACACTAGTAAAGCTCTTGGGAAGGAAATAAGTGAAAATGCCCAATCACCATAAACCCATACTTTTTTTGTGTTTGTTCTTTTATTTTCTCTTGGGTTCGGATGCCCTTTTCAAAGGGAGGCATCACTTGCCTTTGGGCAGAACAATGATAAAACACTGGAACAAATTGTAGATCCTGATTTTGCCTCCAGGTGAATATACTAAAAGAGGCAATTTCCCAATGAAAGTCCAATGTGTTCTCCATTTTTGGCCTTTCTTTCAATGAGGCAATCTGCCAGGACTTTTGGAAAGACAAAGTTAGCTCTCCCTCACACAGTATGATGGATATCTGACTGTGCCCATATTGACTAAAGAGAATTTAGTAGCCACCAGGGTTTACTCCTTCATGTAACAATAAGCCTGCCATTTGCCCAGTAGCTTTTAATAATTATCCAACATTCATTTTATTTGAAACCCATGTAGCTTTGTTGTGCACCACCACACATCTATTTCATTTCAACCCAGAGGTGGATACATTGCTTGAGTACAGCTCATAAATTGCTTCAGGCTCTCTTCCAGTAAAGGTGCTAGACAAATGAGAGCTATTATTAGCACAGACAGTGCCAACCAACAGCAGTTAAGGCTAGCACTTCTGCCTGTCAGAACAGGGCCCTCCCCTCTACCACACTGTAACACAACATCTGTCTTAACACAGGAGCAACATATCAAGACATCATACTGCCAGAGAAATATCCCATGAGATGACCATCCAACCAAAGAGGCCACAGATTTTGCTGGAACCTAAAGCAGCACTATTAACACACAGGGCTGCCTCAATAAAAAGAGGGATGACCTCAGAAACATCAATGTGCCAGACAGCTGCTAGTAAGCAGAAACTGAAGGGTGGCCAGATTCTGCCAGCTGGCTGTAAAGTGGCCGCTTAGGGTAGGACACAACTTTCTGATGATGGCAATTGGAAGTAGCTATGTGGCCTTGCAGCCTGGAGAAAGTAATATTTTCTGTGGAAATGTCTCTAAGTATACAGTTTGGTCTACTGAACAAATGAACAGTAATCCACAGGAGAAACAGAGAGGTCCTCAAACTCAAATGACATGAGCATGAGCTTACAATAAATTCTTGCTGATTACAGTATTTCTCTGCCAGCAGTTTCATAAAAACAATCTGCATAGAAAAGCTATTTATGTTCCATCATGTAGCTTTTCTTCAGGTTGGAATTCCAAGTCATGACAAGCTAATTTTTAAGATGTGGAACACTCATTTAGCACCATATAACCCTTTTTGCCATATGAGCTGTCATGGACCATCATATCCCTTTCCCATACAAAGCACTTCACAAAGAGTTGATAGTAGCATTATCTGCATATTACAGCTATGCAAATTGAAGATCAGATTACTGGTACAATTTTCAGGGGAGATAAAAAGGTACATTGTTCCAGGGACATAAACAGGACACAAATGCAAACTGTGAGGAGGAAAAAATCCCTTCAACAAGAGCATGCAGTACTTTACCGGACTTCTTCATTCAGTGATTTTCAACAAATTGACAAGAAAAGGAGAGAGCTTTTATTTTGTATGATGGATAACCAGGAAAAAAAAAAAAAAAATTAAAAAGTAAACCGGTATCCCTAGATGATGCAAATGTGCGAGTGCCAATAATGAGAAATATGTCCCCCTGAATTTCAGTTGAGCTCTGAATGGGTCACGCTGCATTGTTTGGCCCTAATTGTTGACATGAAAATTTCTTTTTGACCACATTAAATCCAAATCAGAATATTTTGGTTTTTATTGCAAGTAGAAGTTGACAAGACTTCAAGCCTTGCTTTTGCAAACAAAATGGCTGCTGTGATATATTGGAAGCCAGAGTGACTACATTTAAAGTGCGTGGTTCATTCATATTCTGTGACAGATGAGGAAAATACAGTTTGAATTTCTGACAGCTCCTGAAAGAATTTATTTATCATTTGGAAAGGGGCAAGCACAATATAACCCTAACCAATGAAGGCTGTTTAACACATCTATTTCACTCACGACTGATAACTTTAACACTGCACTGTTGGGCAGCTCCATAACAAAGAACTGAAAGCAATAAAATAAAGGTGCCAGGCACTGAAGCAGGATGATTCCTCAACTCCAATCACTCCCTAGAATACATTGTCTCAACAGGAGACCCACAGTCTTCCAGGTGCCTCCAGACTCCTGGAAGCATTCACAAGGCAGCATTTCAACCCTGGAATACAACCAAGCAAGACATAAAAATAAAGCAAAGGGAGAGGGAGGTAAAATTTAGGCAAAATCAGGCTTTCAAGTCTCCAGTACATTAGGCATACACTATCCTCTGTGCAAGGACATAATGAAACTAGTAGCTAAACAAAACAACAGAAACAGACACAACCTAATGTTGGTGTATCTAATGAAAATGCTTCTTAAAGTGTTAAGGACAGAAAGAAAATAAAGATATGGAGAAAACTACTTTAAAACTGTGTGAGATGCTTTTCTGCATATGAAGAGCTTTAAAGTTCTATAATGCTGCTTATGTGAGCGCAACTTCCCTTCAGATTTGAGGCAGCCTCATTCAGAGGACACATATTGCATGACCTCCTCCAAATAAAACTGTACTTTTATTCTACCTCACTTGAATTTAGAGTGAAGAAAGCAGCTGCCTTGTACTGCCTGAAAAATGGAAGACAGACATTTGACAAACCAGAGCACCTCCATGTAACCCCCAGAGATCATTACCTTCTGTGCTGCCTCTAATGGGGAAACAAAACCCACATGTGATTTGCTTGGTTTGACCGTTTCAGATTTTATTCTCAGAAGCCTCACAAAGCTGTCTGTATAGATTTGGAGTTGCCTGATGCCATAAATCGGTCAGCCCTGCATTTTCTATTTGATGCTGCGCAGGCAATAGGAACAAGGACAACCAGTGGAAAACACCATCAAATCTGCACTGTTGCAAAGTTACTCTGCAATTGCAGAATTACCTGCAGCAATCACTAAGGATGTTTTAGCTTCTCTATCACTTCCCCATTCTCACTCAGTAACAAGATTCTCAATTCATCCCTAATCACCCTGTGTTTAGTGCGCTAATGCTTTTAGCAACCCATTTCCAAGTCATGACAGTCCCTTTGAATTGCAGACCTGACATTTGGCATATCAATTGCTCCCACTATCTAGTATTACCTGCAAACTTAACGAGAGAGATTATTCCATCCTATCAGCTCAGTTATTAGTGAAGGCATTGAGCAATACAAGTTCCAACACTGACAACTCAGGACACCACAGTCCTATGACAGAATGCAGTTTTTTTTTCCTCCACCTTATCCAAGATTCCCAGTGCCATGATGAAGAGAAAACAGAAACTGATTCACTGATGAGCTGGACCTCAGCACATCTTCCCAAGAGAAGAAACAGCACAGATCAGATCCCCTTTGTAAGTTTATTAGTTATCAAGCACCAACATCAGTTGCCTTTAGCCACATATTCCTGAAAACTTAATGAAGCTTTTTCAAAGTAGTAATGAGGACAATCTAGACTCTGACAAGAGCCATTAATTACAGAGCTAATACAAAGGCCCTACACTATTTATTCCAAGGTCTGCAGTCACCTTCTTAACTAACTTGAATAGGCTTTTGCTTAAAGGGAATGCTTGCCACAATAATATTATTAGGAAGAGATGCTTTGCATTATTTTACATTTTTCAAAGGATACTAAAAAGTGTTTGGAAACATTAACAACCAAATGACCCTGGGAGATAGAGTTGCACTGTTAGTTGCAATTGTCAAAATGCACACTTCTAGGATTGAAAATGTTATTTAAATTACAGTATTAAAACCCAAAACCCTATCACTACATGCTAGTATCTATTCGATCCAGAAACATATTAAAAACCTCTGCAATTTGTACTTAAATCAGTTCATAATCAATGAATCCTCACACTAACTGCTTATGAACAAATGATGAAAATAACTAGTCACAGGATGATCCAGGAAATTACTGTCCTATTTGTGGAATCTTTATATTGGGAAAGAAATGGGAAAATTTCATCAAGCATAAGTCTCCAGATTATAGGTCAGAAGACTGAGAATATACAGCATCTTTAGAAGAGAGTATGTCTAGTCTGAGACTCTTACACTTGTGACAGTAATAGAGCTGGGCTGCAGAATAGTCTCAGAGCCACAACTGAGTTCAGAACACTGTCTGCTATGTATTAATATAGCACTTGCTAAGCAAGCAATTTTGTAATTTCTCATGCATTTCTTGTATTGCATTTTTGTTGTTCATGTATAACAAGTACTGTGGTTTACTTTGTTGTGTTTCTTCTCTGAGAAAATCTGAAGCAATAAAACATGATTGATTGAAACTGTGTCACAGTGCCACCGCATGTGCAATGGAGTCATGCCACCTGTCACCACTGCTGGCTACAAGACACTGAGCCATTCACTAATGCTTCCCCCAATTATCCATGGCTGACTGTCCAAAGCCTTCTGCATTCTCAATTCCATGAAAGATAATCTCACATATAATTGCACTGATGGGAAATAACAAAGTAGGAGGAAGACCGCACGATTTTTAGTTTGAGCTCTAGCAAGTTCTTGCTGAACTGGTCTCAAATCTGCATGCTCCAGGCTTTTCTGAGCATCCTAAACTGCATCTCAACCCTGCATGAGAGGCTTGCAATATAAGGTTGCTGAGAACTCAGCCAAGCAAGAAAAGAACAGTGATTCCAACCCTGACCTGACCCTCATTTACAGGTAGAAGTAGGTGGGGAAGATACATGAAGGAAAAGGCTGATATAAGAGATTTGCCTCAAAAGGAGAGGTTGAAACTGATTTGCCATTTATCAGTGCTTTCTAAAACCATGTCCATACTAAAATATCCGATGCCGCAGCAATGAGTTACAACAAAAAAGAACACGTGTTATGTGTACCTTTGTGAAAAGGAAGACAGAGCAATCTTGGGTTCCTGGCCTGCCTCCCAGTTATAGAGTAAGTGAATTCAGCAGAGTCACTTCCTGCCCCATGCCTCAGCTTCCCTGACCACAGCTGTGAGTTACTGCTACAGTTAGCAATTTTCCAGCAGTGTTAAGAAGTCTATTAATTTACACATGTAGAAGAAAGCTCCTCAAATCACACCCCCTTGCAGCAGACCCGTGAGTGGCTTCAATCCTGGTGCCTTACAGAGCACTGACACAACACCCACCACCATCTCAAGGGTAGCTACATCCCATAACTGTCTGCCACAGAGGGCTGTGCAGAGATGTGATGAAGTGAGATGCACTGGCATGATAGAGCTTGCCTTCCTTAAAGCCCTAAAGTGACTGAAACACCTGGTTGGCACCACAGAGCATCTAAAAGGTGTGAGAGCCTTAAGGAGCAGCTGGGTGCACTCTACAGGCACATTTTGCAGAGCCAACAGGTTGCCCTTCTGTGCAGCCCCTGTGCTCAGCCCCTCTCTGTCAAACAACTTGCAGCAAAATCCTGGCTCAAACAGGAGACGCAATAGCAACAGTAAAAAACACACAAGTATTATGCTTCAGAAAAATGTAATTAGAGTCCCCATGCCAGACACTTTTTATCAAGTTCTGCATCTATTGTTCACAGACACAAAAAAAAAAAAAAGAAAAAGCCCAACATATTCTTAACACCACATTAAGTTTTATGTTCATTAAATTTTACCTGCAGAAAATAAAAGTTTGTCTGTTTTCTTCCTTTTCATTATGCATTTTTATGCCTCCAGGTCTCTGCCTATTTAGACTCCAGGGGCTGTAAAAAGTATTATGTACACCATTACCTGGATAAACACCCTATAAATTACAACTGATATTTATCAGCCTCCTGGCAATTTCACTACATTAGAAATAGTAGAAGATTGTATTTAGATAGATAAGATATGGGTAAAAGATTAAAATACATAGATGTCTAAAAAAAAAAATAAAAACACATACACAGACAACTTTAATTAACTTTTCCTGCATTTGGAATTCCACCAGGATACAAAGCTAGCGGGATCATTAAACGCAATCATATTTTAAGCCCAGCCTGATATTTCACTAGAACTATTCAAATCAATTTACCCAATAGAGACATTTGTCCCTGGCCTGTCACCAGGGCCTGTATTGAACGTCCTGCACTTCTTTATCTTTTGGCAGGGCCATCATAAGCAAGCAACACAGAGAGTGATGTATGGGAGCTCAAATAAGTCATAAATCCTCCACCCCTTCATCAGCCATCAGCCTGAGTGAATTTACTCCAGACAGCATTGGCAAAGTCTCCCTCACTGCTCTTGGGAACAAGCCGGCTTTAAGATTACATGCTCTTCAAGGTAAAGTTCCTTGTCATTTTTGGGAAAATGCGGCAGTGCAAGGGGAAGGAATGACTAAAGCCCACATACCCAAATGGTAGTGATGAGCCTAAATATCATAAACATCAACAGGTCTCTTCTATGTATTCAGATGCTTTCTAAATGTTTCAAAACCTGAACTACAAATCCATCTCATCAAAAATTTAAGAGCACAGTTATGCCACTGACAAAACTTTGCTTTAAGATATTGCCATTTTTAAACTACAGGAATAACTAAAAATATAAATCAAACAAAAAAAAAAAAGGGGGGGGGCAAAAAACCCCCACCATATACAAAAAAAAAAAGAAAAACAAACCCCAAGCAACCCCCAAAGAGCCCCCAAAATGCACCACCAAGTCTAACCCTTGCCTGTTTGAAGAGTGGATGGTTACCAGCAGTTCAGGATAAAGAGAAAAAAACCTGAGTTACTTAAAAAACTTGAAGGAGCAGTGAACAACACACAGAGCACCACTCTCCTTTCTCATAGCAGATGCCTGGGATTTTCTGAACACCCCTGAGGAAGGCACTGGTATGCATTTCTTTCACACAGCCAAAAGGATAGTAGCTGTTTAGATGGGTAATGCAAGAATCCTTGACTGGCACAACACACAGCTGGTCAGCTGGTCCAGACTAGTAGAGTGACATATTTACTTAAAGCACTTGACATGCTAGCATCCTAAATTTTAGATACAAACTAATGACATTCTTTCCTCCCCTTACAGTAGCTGAAGGCATCACCACTGCATCTGTTTGATTGGCAGATGTCAAAACTGCTAAGCTCCTGGGCCTCCACTGCTTCTTTCCTACTTCTTAGTGAGCAACAGTTTGTACACCAGCATTCCAGCACCATTCTCCATTCAAGGAGGCAGATCTAAGAGGGAGCTTTCCCATGGCAGGTCAGTCTCTGGATTGTGAATGGCTATGTGCCTACAAGTATCATCTGGTCTGCAGTTCTCTCTGTAGCTAGAGAGTTTATACTAGTGAAGCCATAGCCCTGGCCCTTTCCCTAGCACAGCATAAACGCTGCTCAGCTGATAACTAGTTTGATTGCATGTGAACATGGATCCAATAGTCCAAGTATCCTGTTATCAACTTTGATTTCTAAATGAGGAATTATCCAAAAGCTCCTTGATAAACTAGCATAAAGATGTTCAAATACTTTCCCACCAAAACCAAAATCTAGATGTTTTGTTCAAGAGCCACTAAAACCCACTCAGTTATGGCTCTAAGATGCAAAAATATTTAGTGGCAAGTCCAGTGCCAGAAGTGCAGTCTCTGAAGATTCTGCCAGAGTAAGCAGGCCATTAGGCAAACCTGGTATATCACAGACAGGATCAATGGATCTATTCTGAAAGTTCTGGTATAAGTTTTCCTATCCTGGTGTACTGAGAAGAGTATAGAATATAGGTGTTCTCCACCCACCAGCATTCCCCTTATTTCAGGCACATAAGACTTCAGAGAAGTACAGATGGGGGGGGTGGTTCAATTCTGAGCCACAGCCAATCTGTTCCAGCCTAGACATCCAGGCTATAAACTCTACCTAGGATTTTCCAGTCATCAGCCTCACAAAAACAGCTTTCCACACATTTTCCACATGCAATTGCAGTTCAAAGCACAAAACATTAGCACAACATAATAAGCATCTCTCTCTGCTCTGATAACAGTAAGGCAAAGCTTTAGTCATTGAAAGCCTAATTTCAATTTGGAAAAAAGATTAGGTCAATATTTATGACCTAAGTTGCTTTCCCCTAACAAGTACAACCATGTGGCTTTCAAATAAATATCGTTCAGCCCATCCTGCTCTGCTGCCTGCCTCCCTCACCTGCATCCCCTCTCAAACAGGCATGCGCAGACAGACACACACTCATCTCAGTCATTTGATACCAACATAAAAGCAGCAGTCTCTTCTTTCCCATGCACACATCTCATTATCCATCCTCAGTATACATCTTGAGTAATGCAATTTACTTCAATGTCACCAAGAGAAAGATATTCCTCCGGGACTCTCATTACCATAAACCACAATCTGCTGCCAATTTATATGTCCTTATCCACCCCTTGTTTTAATTTCTTTATAGATGATAACGAGTGTTTTGCACCCCTGGTGTTGTCACTTAGTTTTTACATCTTCAGAAATCTCACTGCTTTTCCTCTTCCCCCAAACACTATGCTTTATATTTTGCCTCCCTCTAAGTCCCCATATCTTTCTATCCCAATGGGTTCAGCAGTAGTAGTCATTTTTTCTCCTTCTTAGTAGCTGCTGCAGTGCCATGCTTTTTTTTTTTCTACAAGAAAGATAGTTCACGTAGCAGCCCTTGGACCAGTCTGGATCGGGCCAGATGTGAAAAAATGTACTGTACACCGCAGGCAGGGAGAATGGACCCACCTGGCGCCTCTGGCAGAATGCTCCAGGGGAGACTTGAGGTCGACCCCTTGGCTTTTGGAGTGGGCGATACAGAGGACCTGAGGCCAGCTATATCCCAATTGAAAAAGAGATAGTGGCAGCCTATGAAGGGGTTTGAGCTGCTTTAGAAGTGACTGGCACTGAAGCACAGCTTCTCCTGGCACCCTGGTTGCCCGTGCTGGACTGGATGTTCAAAGGCAGGGTCTCCTCTACACATCATGCAACCAATGCTACATGGAGTAAGTGGGCTGCACTAATTACACACTGAGCTCAAATAGGAAATCCCAATCATCCAGGAATTCTAGAAGTCATCATGGACTGGCCAGAGGGCAAAGATTTTGGAATGTCACAAGAGGAGGAGGTGATGCGTGCTGAAGAGGCCCCACCATATAATAAACTGTCAGAAAGTGAGAAGCAGTATGCCTTGTTTACTGATGGGTCCTGCCATATTGTGGGAAAGCATCGGAGATGGAAGGCAGACATATGGAGTCCCTGATGACAAGTTGCAGAAACTGCTGAAGGAGAGGGTGAATCAAGTCAGTTTGCCGAGGTGAAAGCCATCCAGCTGGCCTTGGACATTGCTGAATGAGAAAAGTAGCCAGTACTTAATACTGACTCGGGGATGGTGGCAAATTCCCTTGTGGGGGTGGTTGCAGCAGTGGAAGCAGAGCAACTGGTAACACAGAGGTAAACCCATCTGGGCTGCTGCACTGTGGCAAGATATCGCTGCCCGGGTGCAGAACCTGGTGGTGAAGGTAACGCCACGTAGATGCTCATGTACCCAAGAGTCAGGCCACTGAGGAACACCAGAACAACCAACAAGTGGATAAAATTGAAGTGGCTCAGATGGACCTAAATCAGCAACATAAAGATGAATTATTTTTGGCTTGGTGGGCCCATGACACTTCAGGCCTTCAAGGCAGAGATGCAACATACAGATGGGCTCGTGATCAAGGGGTGGACTTAACAATGGGCACTATTGCCCAGGTTTTTCATGACTGTGAAATGTGGTGCAATTAAGCAAGCTAAACGGTCAAAGCCTCTTTGGTATGAAGGATGATGGCTGAAGTACAAATATGGGGAGGCCTGGTAGATTGACTACATCATACTCCCACCAACTTGCCAAGGCAAGCTCCATGTGCTTACCAGGGTGGAAGCAACCACTGGATGGCTGGAAACATACACTGTGCCCCATGCCACTGCCCGGAACACTGTTGTGGACCTTGAAAACCAGATTTGGAGCCAACATGGCACCTCAGAGAGAACTGAGTCAGACAATGGGACTCATTTCCAGAATAACCTCATAGACACTTGGGCCAAAGAGCATGGCATTGAATGGGTACATCACATCCCCTACCACGCACCAGCCTCTGGGAAAATCAAATGCTACAATGGGCTGTTAAAAACTACACTGAGAGCAATGGGTGGTGGGATTTTCAAACATTGGGATATACATTTACCAAAAGCCACCTGGTTGGTCAACACCAGAGGATCTGCCAACAGGGCTGGTCCAGCCCAGTCAGAACTTTTAGATACTGCTGAAGGGGACAAAGTTCCTGTGGTGCACATATAGAATTTGCTGGGGAAGACAGCTTGTGTATATATATGAGATGAGAGTGATGGTATATTGAAAATGTAGGATCTGAGCATGACATGAAAGGTATGGAATAAGGGATGGATGCTGTCCTGGGTTCAGCAGTAGCAGTCATTTTTCTCCTTCTTAGTAGCTGGTGCAGTGCTGTGGTTTGGACTTTCAGCTTGGGAACTGTTCTGATAACATCAATGTTTTCAGTTACTGCTTAGAATGCTTACTCTGACCAAGGACTTTCTGACTCTCATGCTTTGCCAGGGACGGGAGGAAGCCGGGAGGAAGCAGAGACAGGACACCTCACTCAAAGTAACCAAAGAGGTATTCCATTCCACAGTACATTATGCCCAGTATATAAACTGGGGGCGGTTACCCGGAAGGGTTAGATCACTGCTCAGTTGGGCTGGGTATCAGTCAGCAGGTGGTGAGCAGTTGCATTCTCTTCCCTTGTTATTTCCCTTATCGTTATTATTGGTGGTAGCAGTAGTGGTTTGTGTTATACCTCAGTTACTGGACTGTTCTTATCTCAACCCGTGGGAGGTACATTCCTTTGATTCTCCTCTCCATCCCTCTGTGAGGGGGAAAGAGGAAGCGGGGGGAGTGAGAGAGCAGTTGCATTGTTCTGAGTTACAGATGGGCTTAAAACATGACATCCAGCATCACAATTCAATGCTGTTGCCCTTTCAATGTCCATTTGTTCTTCCTGGGCTGGCTACCGCTGTACAAACCTATTTCACTGCTCTGCTACTAATCAACTGACCCCTCCACATCAAGCTCTGCCCAGCATTCTCAGAGGGCCTTCTGGTACTGTTAGGTGAAGCAAGAGAGACCATCAGAACAGCACATCAGTGCAATCATAGCTGTTCTTTATGAATGAGCCATCTCAAATCATGATCCTAGAGCAGTTCAACAGTCGAACACAGTTAAGGTTGTTCAGGAAATATTAATCTCTACAGCAGGAACTGCTTTTACTATTTGCCTGTGTAGTCATCAAGTTAAGGTGACATAATATATCATGGAAAGAAGCTTGACTCTTGAAGGAAAAAATCTCTGGAAATGACCAATATTCATATTTTGCTAAACAAAGGCAATTAAAAACCCAAACAACACTAAACACTAAGAAGAAACTACTAGAAGGAGATTTGCAACTGTAGATGTAAGCAGAAGACAGGTTCAAATCAAATGTACTTGAATAAAGATATGGTATCTGACCTGGTAGTTAAGTAATTGAACACTAGCTGCTGCTAATGTATGACATGTATAACTGCTTCCTCTGTCTATTAAGGATAAATTTTTGCTGTTGGGGTTTTGTTTGTTTGCTTGTTTTTCCTGAGCAACTTCAGAAAAATGGTTTGGAAAAGAATAGCAGCAGCCCTTTGCCAAAGGAGGCACTTCTGGATAAAAAAACCCCAGAAATATAGGGAAATTCAAAACCCTAAAAAGAGGACTTTTATGTAGATAGCGAATAAAGTGGCTCATAAAGAGTAAAAGTATTATTTCATAGAATTTGCCTTCATCTATTACTTTAAATTGTATGAGTGGCAGTGCTACAATGCCATTTAAAAGATGACATATCCAATCCAAAGGTGTAGAGGATTACTCTGGTACGTAGCTAGTCCAAAAAGCACTTTGCAATGAAAGGTGCTAAAGGAGCCCAAGTACCAGTGAATACATGGCACTGAAAGACTTATTGCATCTTTCCAACACTTTACCCCTTGTATTTTACATCTCTGAAAATGGGCTATATCTGCTCCATTTTGGCTAAGCTTTAATATCCGTATCTTGCAGATGTAAACGATAATGAGAATTCCATAGGTGTTAGAGTGCATGCAACAAAACCACACTTCGGTTATGGCTAGCAAGGGGTCCTGAGAATCTCATCCCTTAAGCATGAAAACCTGCACAATGAGAAAGACACCACACTAAACAGCAGTCTTGTCTGCCAGAGCAGATCCTGGGTGCTGATTACTAGCTCCCTTTCCACAGTAAGGCCAAAACAGTCACATGGCTCCAACATTAAAATTATAATCCCCCCAAAACCACAGAATAACGTGAAAGATGTTGCTAAAGGAGAAAAGCCAATGCTATAACTGTACTTGAAATGAGTAATTCTTTGTACCAATTGACACTGTGACAATACCATTAAAAACAAACCACTGTGACTTTATTGCTCACAGGTGACATTTGTCTGTATTTAGTGTTTCATTCAAATTGGGCTGAAAACAAAGACTGCTCCATTTTGAATCCTGAATCTCATGTAACAGTAAGGGGAAAGCTACACTGCTAACAGCCAAGCAGCAAAGAAAACGGAACTCTGTAAAGGTGGTACATTGCAGGCAAAGTGAGATCATTTTGCTGCTTTGTGACTTCAACAACACTGTAGGAAAACTTGTATATTAAAAAACAAAACAAAACCAACCCCACGATTATTGACTTCTGCTAAGACTCATCATTAGGTATCTTCTTTTTTCTTATTTTATCGCAATTCATAAACACTAATAAGAAGTGTAAAAACATTAGAATTACTTTATAAAGGGTTACACATCTAAAAACCTCATTCTGCAAACAGGTCCTCAATATCTCAGAAGCACTACATACCACAAATGGTCTCTAGTACTTTAGAGGTCACGCTGCCTACATTTTGGCATAGAACAACACCATAAACGCCTTAAAATTCCACATATCCAATAGCATTTACATTTTTTTCCCCTTTCTCAGGGCTTTGTATTTCAGCAGGTTCTCCCTATTAGGCAGGAACGTTTCTACATCCCCAAAATTATATACCTCGCATTTGATATGAGCCTCATTTGAGCAGATTAGAGAGAAATAATCAAAGTAAAGCAATGTGCCCACTGATTCAGCCCTCCTTCTCCTTCAACAGCCTAATGCTTCCCAACACTTCTTGCTATCCTCCCAGGTTCAAGATTTAAAGTCCTTGGAACCATTTACATTCATGTCATGTATTGCTTACTTTTATCTGTCAATCCTTAATTCTACTCATTTATACCAGTAAACAGTACATTAGCTACTAGACACTTCCTAAACAGACTTCCTTTTCATTAGCACCGACACTATCTGAGCAACAGATGAGGTTCCTTTGAGAAACTTCCCTTCTTCTAATGAAGTGTCTGACAAGTAACCTTATTCTATTACTCTGAAATGGTGTAGGGACAAAATAAGGGCACATCAGTTTATCTCCTGGCTTGTTATCCTTCACCTGTCACTCCTCAATCCCTTAAAAAATCATCTCGCTGTGCTGCTGGGAAGAACCGGCTCATGCTGCAGACCTGTTTCCATGGAATAAGTTCAGCATTAGAGCAAACTTCTGAGGTACCTTCCATACAACATATTGCTTCTCTGTATGCCTTTTCAGAAAAGAAACAAGACCCCCTAACATGCTGAATTTATTCTGTCTTGGCTTGCTACCAAACTCACCAAGAAAAGTGGTAGTTACTTGATCTACTGCGGAGAAGTTCAGGAAAAGGGAATCTAAAGAAAAGGGAGGTAGTTTTTGATGTTTTACAGAAAAAAATAAAACCTGGATTTCACCAGGATGCCAAAGAGTACACACTCTGGGACCACATCCACCCTTGTAGTCCTTCAACCCCTTGAGAGCTGTTGCAGGTTTTTATTCTTCCTTTTGCTTTTCTCTGCCCTTTTTCATGATAAGTCCTCAGCTTCCAGAAGAGAGAAATTGAATAATCTTTTCGTTGCTGACAGACAAGATCTTCCCACAGGCAAACATTCAACCATACTGTCATTTATTATCTATCTGCTTTTCACACCTATATTTCTTACACAGTTTCAAACACCTGAATGGTCCAGCAGCCCATTGTGCTTTTCCTTACCACATATCTGAAAGACATGTAACTGCTATTAGCGCCATTTTCCTAATATGGGTTAGGGGAAACAGTACAAAGGTCCGTTTAACCAACTAACAGAACACATCATTCTAATTATAAGGATGTTCATAAGTTTAGTTTGTAAACAACAGGCAGGAACAAACTTTAAGGATGCCTCTTCTAGAATTAGATGATTCAGGCCCTGGAGAATTCTATTGTTCTTCATTGACCATAACAGGTATTGGACTAGTTCAAATGTGCCTATATAGCACGCAACTATGGAATTCCCATAAGAGTAAGCCTACAGGACGTCATGGTTTAAGTCCAGCTGGCAACCCAGAACCACGCAGCTGCTTGCTCACTCCCCCTCCCTTCTTCCCCCCACTCCCAGGAGGATAGGGAGGAGAATCAAAAGAATGTACCTCCCACGGGCTGAGATAAGAACAGTCCAGTAACTGAGGTATAACACAAACCACTGCTGCTACCACCAATAATAATAATGATAAGGGAAATAACAAGGGAAGAGAATACAACCACTCACCACCGGCCGACCGATACCCAGCCCAACTGAGCAGTGTTCTAACCCTTCTGGGTAACTGCCCCCAGTTTATATAGTGGGCATGACGTGCTGTGGTATGGAACACCTCTTTGGTTAGTTTGGGTGAGGTGTCCTCTCTCTGCTTCCTCCCGGCTCCCCCTCGTTCCTGGCAGAGCATGAGAGTCAGAAAGTCCTTGGTCAGAGTAAACATTCTAAGCAGTAACTGAAAACATTGGTGTTATCAGCATGGCTCCCAGGCTGAAAGTCAAAACCACAGCACTGCACCAGCTACTAAGAAGGAGAAAAATGACTGCTACTGCTGAACCCAGGACACAGGATAACCAAATCACCCAAGTTGCACCATGGTTTTCTTACTAAGAAACAACTCAGTCAAACCAGCCGGGCACCACAAGGTGCCTTTGAAGAGGACAGGAACGCTCTGCAGCTGTTCATGGAAATGGTGGGAGAAAACTGATGTACTCCAAGGGTTACAAACAAGAAAGCACTGCACAGGCACTATCACCATTATTTACCCTTTTTCCCTGAGCACTAAAGGAGATAAAACTTGCCAGGAAAACCAGTAGCACAATTTGGATAAGAGTCATACTCCTACCCAATAACTAGAAGAAACACAAAACCTTGTTTCAAAAAGTTTTGCTGTGCTTTCTAAACACAAACACCAATGCCTGTACAAAACTGGCCAAGCAAACTGGACTGAAAAATATGCAGAGAAAGGCTAACAGCGGACTGACAGCCTATCTGGTAAAAAGAATATTAAAAGACCTTGGCTAGTTTAGACCAGCTAAATAAATGTTGAGAAGGGATACACTTGGTGTGTACAAATACCTGGGGGTAGAAATAGCTGAAGAGTGGAAATGACTATTTAACTAAAGGACAATACTGGTACAAGAACAGATGGTTATAAACTGCCAAAGAATAAATTTAGACTGGAAATTAGACAAAGGTTTCTAACCAGCAGAGCAATGAAGCTTTTAAAATGCCTTTACAGGGAACAGGGGTAAAAAGCTGCTCTAATTGAAGGATAAAGCTTCATGTATTTCTGAAAGATATTATGAAATATGGTTCTCTACCAAAGCACAGCACTGGAGGCAATGACTCTTAAGGTCCCTTGCAGCCTTATGCTTCTCTACATTTCACACTAAAATCCATTCAAAGCACCAGTAACATTAAAAGTACAGTTCTGAAATACCTTGACCTCCCAGAACAACTACATGGAGAACCATTATGGCTGAACTCTGCTGAAGGGAGTGAATCAAGATAGCTTCTAAGGGAGTGACTTCTGGAGTAGCCAAACCTGGGAAGAAGGCCCAAACCGAATTTTTACATAATCAGAAAGTCACAGAACAGGAGGAAGCACAGACAGTACACATACTCTATTTTAGAACTCTTAAAATAACTCTTGAAAGATCCCAAGGGCTCCAGGGCTCAGGAAAGCTTCTCAGCACATTGCTGCATGCAGACAGCCCTCCTGATGACCAACAGTCTCTGGAAGATGTACTTCATTCTCCTGGCCATGCAATACCTTTATCGAAAGACTGGGTGTTTTTCTCCCTCATTGTGTATTTTTACTGAAGTTTTCCAAAAAATACAAGGATGGAGGATGGAGCTCAAGATTAATAGCATGACTAGGAATACTATCACACGTTGTCTTCATTTTTTATGAGTAGGGGACAGTCAATCTTTTGCAGACCCTTACACATTTGTAATCTTTCTAGTATGTATATGTGCAAAAAGTGTTACAACACAGCAGGAAAGTAATTTTCATGGACTCTGAGAAGTACTGCAGAATTAGGTGGCTTGACCTGCTTGCTTCATTACCTAGTTAAGGAAGCATCATGTTTACTGTCTGAGGACATGCCATTATACAACATTTTATCACTATTTGGGGATCAAAAACACCAAGCAAAACAAAAATGTATGTAATCTAGAAACTCCCTCTTGACAGCCATTCCTGCGATCCATATTATCAGGGCAGTTGAAAATATTCTAAATACTGAAGACAAAAGCACTTGGAAAAGCCATAGATCCTCAGTAGATATGCTCTGACATACTCAGTCAACAATAGGCCACAGAGAAGTTATCTGGACAAGAACATTCCTGAGAAAGTGTGGAAATAGATGAGGGTTTTTTGTGGAACACAAACTTCACTGCTTTTTCAGAAAATCTTCAGCTAATCAGTATAACAGAGAGTGCATGGTTTCAAGATGCAAACACTGTCCCACTGGGTAAATTTGAAGAACTTTTAAACTCAGAGATAACCCTAAACTGACTTGCATGCAGAGTCCATATCCATTACAACAACATGCCTCCTTCCACAGACTGTGACTGAATCCTCTGGTGATGGTTTTCAACTGCACACCTGATTAAATGCTGCCCTCCAGAATTCTTGGATAATAGGAATTAAATTTTAAAGCCCTTAATCTAGCTGACACTTTTTCATATGCCCTTTCCTCCCTCCTTACCCTGTGTTATAAATGACCAATTACCTAATCTGAGATAATGCAAGCTTTGGTTGAGGCTAATGAAGATGTGGTGGGTGCGACAAAGTCCCATTAGGAAAGGTTAATCACCTTCTAATTTACAATCCCACATTTTGGCTCCAAACAGGGAGAAGGCAGAGAAAGAAGCATCCATCACATTAACCAAATAATACAGCAAATGGTTAGCACTTGATCAGTAGGGTGCTCTCCTGACAGGAAGACTACAAAATAAACAGCATGGTTGCTCAAGGACAGAGATCCCCACACAAGAAGCAGTGAAGGAAAGTACCCCAGCTAACACGTGATTCATGCTTCAGAAGAGAGGACTGCAACAGCCTTGAGAAAGAAGTACATCACACTGGGTGTGATATTGCCCTTTCAAAGAAGGAAAAATATTGTCTCAAAACAGCATATCTAACCATAGGAAGGAAACCAGAGAGGAAGTCTCAAACTACATAAAATGAAATAAACCTCCAGCTACTTGCTGTTATTGTATACTTCCAGAGCTTCAGGAACACTTTAGCAATTGTGTGGTAGTATCTTCTCTCTACATTGAGATAGTATTCATCGCTATCCAATGTTCATTCACAAAATAATCTTTTATGTTCAGTGAAGGTAGACACAATAACTTCAGTGAATACATAGGTAGAATAGAACCAAAGGGTTTATTTGCTGCATCAGCAAGGCCTAACACTGAGAGGCTATACCTGCTTGTAGAACTAACATTTAAGACAGCAACTCATTCCATTAGTAAGTCCTTACTCCAAGAAAGAATAATTTATTTTACGAACTAAGGCAAAGTGAGTGACTATGAGATGAGTGGAGGCATTCTCAGAACATCTGCCTTCTGGCTGACTTCATAGCAATGACATGTAATTACCAGAAAAACAGCAACAGGGATAAGGAAATAATCTGCATCTTCTGCCTTCCTACTTACATCACCAGAAAGCATCAGACCATTAGAAACAGAGAAGATACATAGTCTTTTGGGCTCAGGGAGGGCGTAGAGGGGACCGTGTGCTGTTTTGTTTCTTTTTTTTTTTGTTCTAACTTCTGGGTTCCTTGACAGGTTGTTTTCTAGTTACCTTACTCATTAATGCTGAAAATGACCACTAAATTTCCTTCCTTTAAACAGTGAAAATCCTTCCTTCTAATCTAGAGATGCTTACAGAAAATTGAGAAATACTACAGCTGTGACACAGGATTGCTCCTTTCCTCTTTTTTATATATACTTTTACGTATATTGAAGCCTCCAGTCACTTTCTTGCTGAGTCTTCTCAGCTTTTAAGGTCCCTCAGCATCCTTGCTCAGCTGATAGAAATGGTTTGCTGTTATTCATATGAGATACCTTGCAAACTATTCTTCATGCAATAAGAAACATATCCCATGATGTAAGAGAAAGGTTGAGATAGGATTCCCTGAAACTGGCACTGTATGACAGCAGATAGATAACTCAGCTGCATCTAGTCATGATCAAATTTAGCCTCTTCATAGTGCTGGAGCAAGTTGCAAACTAAATGGAGCACTTGATGATGTCAAAGTATGAGGATGTTCCCATGCAGTCTGAGCTTACCCATTCTTACAATTTAGCACTGTCTTTACCAGGCATCTTTCTACTGCTGATCATTAAATATGCAAGTGAAACATTTTTAGGCTCATTTCTTTTGAAGCAGAAAGGCAGACAAAAGTATCAAAAGAATCCTCTAGTTGGATTCTGAACAGTGAAGCAAACTCTCAGGCAGAGATTCTCTACAGCTACCTTCTGGAGAAGAAAACCAACTCTAATACCTAAATGGCAAACTGGGAAAAAATATATAAGGAAACCCATACAGAGAGCGAAAGTGACAGGCAAAGATTTAGAATTTTATTTTCTTGATCTCCTTGCAAATCTGAGGGGTATATGCAACACTAACATTAGGCACAGGAGATAAAGAAATTTAATTCAGGAGTATGAAATTGCTTTTTGAGAGTTTTGGGGAAAAAAAAAAGAACCCTTATAAATTAAGCTTTCAAAAGCTCTTGTCCCACAGCTATTTTAAATTCTTTTCTAAATACGTAACCCTTTATTTTACTAAAATAAATTTCATTTTTTCCTCTTTTTCTTAAAGCCTTTCTTAAAGCTCATTAATGAGCATGTCTTTAGATGAACTGGCCAATACTGAGCACGTAGTGATGAACTTGCAGAACATGCCCATCTAACTTCATATATGAATTTTCAGCTTCTTGAGTGGGGCCTACAAAGACCCTTACCAGGCAGCATGCAGAAGATTCAAAGGGACCTAAGATTATACTTACTTACACTACAAACCAGTGTAGTTCAGTTGAGCTCATGGACAGGTAAGTGGACAAAGCAAAGTCACCAACATATGAACTGGAGTAGCCCAGGAAAAGGCCCCTACAACTCCCCATGATTACTAACAAGGGAAAATCTTAATCAGAATTTGCTCCCTACGAACTGCAGGGAATGGGTCTCTAAAA
The DNA here is from genome assembly GCA_025447955.1 of Psilopsiagon aurifrons. NCBI lineage: Eukaryota > Metazoa > Chordata > Aves > Psittaciformes > Psittacidae > Psilopsiagon > Psilopsiagon aurifrons. The sequence goes on along the minus strand of JAOEHY010019149.1, from coordinate 30,893 downwards.
GTTCCATGCAGAAAGGAAGCAGTTAAATGAATGCCAACACTAACATCACATTAAAAGAGAAAACTTAGGGCTCCTTAGATAGTCCAGCAGAACTCTGCCATGGGAGATTTCCTGGATCAAAAGGGGGGAAGAAAGCTTTACTGCCCAGGCCAGAAGGCTCAAGGCATAAGAGGACTGTGGGCTTTGGTACGTCCCATTTCTTAAAGCAAATACTCTTTGCCTTGAAGGTTTTCCTTTTCTTTGATATGTGAAACAGAAGATAATTCTCAGATACATTCATCAGAGTTATTCAGAATTGTCTTTGGAGATTACTGCAGTGATCACTGTGCTTGCTGGAGTTTGTATTGCGCTGGTGAGCAACTGATTTCTCGTATGAACCACCATACACTGCAGTTACGAAGATATGCTTCTATCAGATTTACAAGTTTTACAGGTTTCTGAGAACATCTGAGTTTAACCTTTGTTTTCTTGAGAGGACTAACACTAACAAAACACCAACCATGCCAAAGCCTGCAAAGGGTAAATGCTAGAGATGGTGAACAGTGCTTTGGTCAAAAGTTCCTGCTCGATTCCCAATAAAAAGAAACTACAGTTGTCAGCATTCACTGCATAGCATTTACTTACCCGGGCAACATAAACATCTAATTCAGCTTTTAACCTCTCTGCTATGACCACAAGCTCTAATTAGAGCCAAAAGCAGGAGAATTGTTCTGATGTTGAAGCTTTACCTCAAGAACTCTTCACGATCTCTTTCTAATTCTTCAAAACACCCACCCCCCCAAAAGCAACCTACTTGTCATGAAAGTGTACCAGGTGTTATTTTCTCAGAGCCTAAGCCAGATTTCAAACAGAGGAAGATGTGTAACTAGTCCGAAGTGGCTAGTCCCCGTCACCTTCCAATTGTATTTTGAAAGGGAAGCTCCCCTTGACATGAAAGAGTCTCACTACCTACTGTAGTTAGCAGCTCCCAGATTGAAAAGATGCAGAAGTCACCAGCAGCAAATGCCAAAGGGAACCTAGAGCCCTTAAAAAAAAAAAGGGAAAAAGAAAAACACAAACACACACACACACACACACAACACACCACAAAAACCCAAAACTAAAAACCAAAACAAGCAAGCAAACAAGGAGCAAGGGAAACTTTGCTCAGTGCTTAATAGTTTAAAACAACTCTGTCCCTGGAGAATTCAACTCCTGCTCTAACGTATCCTCCTGCTGTTTAACTGCAAGATCTGTAGACTCGCAGCTGCTGCTCTGTGCAGGCCCTGGGCTGACTTCAGAAGGAAGCACATGGAAAAGGCAAAGAACCCTTTCCCCTACAGAAACTCACAAATCCTGAGTCAGAGAGAAGTCAGAAATCTGCATTATACCAGTGACAGGGTGAGCCGGGACAAAATCTGTACTTAGCTCATTCTACCCTAGATAAATTGAAAGTCCCTTTACAGAAGAGACCATGCTTTGTGCTCTTCCTCTGCAAGGTGAGAGCTTCACCTATCTTTGAAAGTTCCTGCTTTCACATACAAAATGTCCACAAGCTCCTGACACACTATGATCCAGTCCAGTCTTCAAAGCCCAGTATAACCTATATGTAGTAAACATGACTCACTTAACAGGAACAGCAGAGGAGTTCAGCTATTTGCTCACATGTATTTTTGAAGAAGGCAAATGAAATGTCACATTGTATCCAGAAAACCCCCTCACAGTGTTATCGATAGCCTTGATCACACTTTTCAACACTATGCCTTGAAGTCATAACTACTTCACCAGGACACCCCCAGATAAGGTTCTGGGGAGGACTTGCAGAAACAAAACAAAACAAACAAAAACCAATCAGTACAGTACAGCTTTTATTTTTTGCTAAATTTTTATAATAGCAGAAGCTATTGAGAAGCAGAAGCTGACTGAGAATTCATGAGAACCTGAGGTTAATTAATGAGGATGACTATCTGAGGTTAAAAATCTCTCTGGTGTATATGGGCACACTCAGAAGTGTTTCTGAAGCTGGGTCAGGATATTAAAACTTGTGGGAACTAGAGAATCAAACTCAGTGAGAAATCAGAGAAGATCTTTAAGCACTGGAATAATTACTAGAAACTTCAAAACCTTGCTAGAGGTATCCAGATAAGAAGCTTCACTTGTCCTGGAGAAGATGCATGACACGGCGTTCACATGCCACATTTCATGGGGATTAAAGGCTGTTGGCAGAAACTACAGCTCATGACCAGAATGTGTCTTAAGCTAAGTAAGAAACAATCCTTATAAAATCATGTCATCAATTTAGTTAGGTCCTAAATTTTCCAAGAGTTATGAAAATCATAAAATTTTAGAAGTCCGGATGAAAGCTAGCTGGGGATTTGAAATGGAAAACTGTTACTAACTTGCCTTGGAGTTGTTCCACATTAATCAGGACCAGTTACAAAGAGTAATAAGGTGGGGAGGGATGTTGGTCTCAGTCTCACTTAGGCATGTAAGGATTTTGTACCTCTTCTCTACTCATCACTTCCACACCACTTATAGGTATTTGAGACTAGAAATTATAAATCAGGAAAACACTCTCAGTCAGCAGAAAACCGGAAAGCGCAAGTTTAAGCTTTTGGAAAACACAGAACAAAAGCAGGAGGACAAGTGAGATCAGACTGTTCTCAGACTGTTCTTAATAGAAGTATGAGGAAATGAGAAGCAGAGCTGTGAAGACACTGAGAAGACACTGAACACACATCTACAGCATACTAAGGTATGTGAGGTAACCAGGAAGCTAAAACGGAGGCTCCAGGACAAACAATGTGTCACCCCAGGCACCTACTTCTGTAAAGAAAGAAAATGTTCTGCAGAACAAATAGAAAATCTCTATCCATTACTTCAAAAATGTGCTTTCCACACAGACATCAAACTCGTTTGATCAACCTAACTAACACCAGGGCTAATACCCTGGCTAGCTTGACCTTCTTTTTATTCCAAAAGTCTCTTTCCGCCTTGTGACAGAAGCTGAGTGGACTTCAGCCTGTTCAAACACCAGCTTCCAACATTTCCTCCTTGAAAGGGCAATATTCCCGGATCACTATTTCTCTACTCCAAATCTAATTGAAAGTAGGAGAAATAAACCACACAAGAGCTTCCAAAACCACAGATTCCACATAAATAGGAAAGCACACGGTAGAAGAATGAGGAGAGCAGAGATGCTGATTATTTTAAGTGACATGATCAGGTAAATTTAGACTCCAGGGTTTAAGCCCTGAGACATTTTGCACAAGACCTAAATAAATAAATAAATGTGGAGCTAGGCAGACCCCTACAACGAAATATCTTCATAACTTAGCAGGGTATCAACAAGAAGTGACCACAAACAAGAAGACACAGCCTCAACTCTAGTGTCTGCTGTTTAGTACAGCTGCTCTGAAACTATAGCATCTTGAGGTATACTCCAGAGAGTTTCCTAAGCCTTTTTAAGTCATGACAAAGCCACAGAACTCAGTAAACACTGAGGAAGGCACGAACTGCAGAGGACTGTATAAACTCTCAGATAATTTTGGAAAGCTTTTTTTTTTTTTTTGAGATTAATTTGGAGAGGAGAAAAACGCAACCGAAGAGATACTCTTCCTAACTTCATTACAGGTTTTCGTACTCCAAACACTCACTAAAAGGCCTGGGAAAAGCCGAGCAAAGGATGCCTGGGGTCTGTGAGAACACAGCACCATCTCGTGGAGTGAAGACTTAAAAGAAGCAAGGAATAAGTATTTCAGACATCTGTAGCTTGGCTTTTCGACAGCCTGCTCTTCTAACAGGTTAACAAATCTATCAAATTTGTGCTTTATAAAAAAGTTCGCTGCAGATCTATAATGAACAAATGAACAAACAAGTCTCTATTTTTATCTCTCGAACTCATTGCTGTTAACATAAACAGTGGGGGCCTCTTCATAAACAGAGTGTGGGCAGACAACCATCTGTACTGAATGCTATTTGCCAGCAGGCCTAGCGCAGCTGTGAGCACCTTTTTCTTGCAAGTCTGAATCTCCTGTGCTCAAGGTGGGCAAGAAAACAAATCTCTGAATACTAAACTTGCCAGAACTAAAGACCTCTCTTTTCATCTATTTAGTACTAGAAAATATAAAATTTTAAAATCCCTTTTCCATTTAGAAGAAGAAAGAAACTCAGAAAGGCAGCTATTCCACCCTTTCCAATTTTTTAATCCCAAACATGAATGTATGCTTACAGAGCATCTGAGAGTGCACAACTTGAATTACCCAGCTGGCTCACATCTTACTGGTCACAAATAAGAATTTATTGGCACCAGTGAAAGCATGAAAACCTAGTTAGTTTCTGCTCAATTGACTGAACTTAGCTAAAAATTCATCTCTGCAACAGAAAGCATTTAAGTGTCCTGAGTTTTAAGGAGGCAGGCAAATGTAGGGGTCTCCACATAGGAGGATGTAGTTGATTTTACTTTCTGCTCCATCCTAAGTATTGTGCTATACATATCTCCACTTCAGCAAATACATCCAACTTTATTCTTATTTTGTCCTGGTCTCCAGGATGAAATCTGTGTAAAACAGGAACCATTATGATATTCTGACTATGCATTTTTAATAACTCCCATAGTGAATTTATTACATGTCTCTCAAGTACGATATTTGCGCTAAGTATGTTCTCTCGTGTGCCTAAATTATTTTTAAGTGTCTTGATCTATCAATCTTCCATGTACATGAGCCATCAGTAGCAATTCTACAGCCAAGTGGGGATTTCTGTTAGGATGCTACCCCTGAAACAAAGCACAAACTTCTTGTCCGAAGTGTCTATCAGAAGTATCTCTATTTCATCAGGATGAAAATCAGATCTAAGAGATTTATGCCTCCAGCCTTTTCCAGTTGGGAAAATGCAGAATAAACTCACCATTGGTAACAGGAAAGAAAAAAAGAAAACAACAAACAAACAAAAAAACCCAACAAAAACAAAAACCCACAAACAAACAAAAAAACCCTCGGAAAATAAAATACAGGCTGTGTTTGGGGTTTTTTTTTTTTTTTTTTTTTTTGGTTGGTTGGGTTTTTTTTGACAGCCAGTATAAACACTGAATTCCTATGATTTGTGTTTAAACAATGTAAAGCACAGAGAGTTCTCAGCATTCAAGCGACTGTAGCAAGATGAATTCTCAGGATATTCTCCACACTGCAGCATCATGTAAAGAAATCTAGGCTAACACTAAATTTAAGCATGTAGGATTAACGTGATGTCCTACGTGGTCTAACACACCATGCAAGTGTGTGCAACTCAGCAATATAGCAGTTCTTCAGACAAGTACTTCACATATCTATGTATGGCACCTTATCTACCATATATATATACTATCCTGTACAGCTGAAAGTCCTGCTACAAGACACCAACATCATGCCCCATAACTGCATGTTTTCTGGTGTCAAACATTACGCCCATTGACCTCAAGACTGATATTGGTATCTCCCTCTCTCACACATGCTCAGTTGACCAGATTCTCTCTTGCCCCACATCACGTAGCTGTAGTGCCTACAGCCATTTGCCAGCAGTCAGATCCACAGTCACTGCTTCTGGGAACTTTTGGTCATTCACACAGAGCAAGGGCTTAAGAGCTAGGTCTGCTCAGTTCATTATGAACTTGTAACACAATCAACTCAGTGTTACAACAGCAAAGCAGAAAAATGAGTCTTTGCTGATGTCAGCAATAGTGCAGCCTTCTAAAACGTGCAGTTAGCTTTGATCCATAATTCAAACTCTGGTTCACAAGCACTTCTCATGACAGTCTGCATTTCCAAGTGAAAGACAGCTGACTGCTGAGTTCTCCCACTAGTAAAAAGAAATTGCAATATTAGCTCTCTCTTCAGCTTTTCGTGGTCTTCAATTATGAGAATATCTGTGACAGATGAACTATTAAAGACACAGATGCTTCTAAGGGACCTACAAACTGTATGATGAATGGTTTGTGATATTGCTATCTATCTTCATCATTTGACTGAGATCAACAGGGCAGAAATGTAACAGAAGGTCATTTAGTGCAATCTGAGGGGGGGGGGGGGAATAAAAGAAAGAAATATGACAGTTACAGGAAGCCAACAAACCTGACACCAGCTTCGCTGTGCCCAAGGACTGCAATGAAGTTTCAGAGACAAGAGGAAGAACAGAACTCCAATCACATTTTCTTCAGAACCAACATGCCAGTCTCTCTTGAAGAAGATATTGCTTATGTTTGGCAGGTGTATTATTAAAGCTAAAGTCTAGTCAAGACACTCTGGTCTAGAGGTCAGTTGTATTATCTGAGACAAGCACAGCTAGTCACAGATTGAGGATAGAGGCTTCTGAACAAAAGCACAATGTAAAGATGAGACAACTCTGCTACAGAGGGACAAATTTTCTACTCCCTTTCCCAATCCCACTCAAGATCACCCTCTGGAGCACCCTGCTTCCATTAGAAACATCCTGAAAGGCAGCTCACAGGCCAGGAAGGCCACCACAAGCTTACTCTGCTCATCTATTGCACAGAGGTCTAGGAAGAGCCTCAGGGAGTCACACCACAGTGACTAAATCATAAACCTCTAAACCCAGGAGGGTGAACCAACTTAAGTCACACTTTTAAACAAAGATTGTCTTCTTTCTCAGGTTTATAAACTCTTTCTGTTGATTTTAAAGTTAAATTAAACATTTTGATGCAGCCAACAAATCTTGAAATTTGTTTTGAAAATGATGACATCCCACTTTTGAGCAGCCCTGCAGAGAAGGACTTGGGGGTGTTCGTCCATGAGAAACTAAGCATGAGCCGGCAGTGTGTGCTCACAGAAAGCCAACTGTATCCTGGGCGGCATTAAAAGGAGCGTGACCAGCAGGTCGAGGGAGGTGATCCTGCCCCTCTACTCTGCTCTCGTGAGACCCCACTTGGAGCACTGTGTGCAGCTCTGGTGTCCTCAGCAGAAGGACATGGGGCTGCTGGAGCAAGTCCAGAGAAGAGCCACAAGGATGATAAGGGGGCTGGAGCACCTCGTGTATGAAGGCAGGCTGAGAAAGTGGCGCTGTTCAGCCTGGAGAAGAGAAGGCTGCGTGAAGACCTCAATATCTGAAGGGGGCCTACAAGGATGCCTGAGAGGGACCCTTCATCAGGGACTGTAGCAATAGGACAAGGGCAATGGGTTTACACTTAAATAGGGAAAGCTTAGGTTAGATATAAGAACAAAATTCTTTACTGTGAGAGTGGTGAAGTACTGGAACAGGTTGCCCAAGGAAACAACGAATGCTCTGTCCCTAGCAGCATTTAAAGCCAGGTTGGATAGCGCTTTCAGCAACCTGGTCTAGTGAGAGCAAAGTGTCCCTGCCGATAACAGGGTGGCTGGAACTAGGTGATCTTAAGGTCCTTCTCAACCCTAACCATTCTGTGATTCTTTTATTAGTTTCAGAATTATTCCAAGGTTTTCACTGAAATATGCTTGCTTGCTCTAAGTGTCAAATTTTCACTGATTAATCTACCACACAAGAAAATTTAGCCAGTTCTATATGCACCTAAGAGTTGAAATGAAGCAACATTCGCAGATTTGGAAGCTTTTCATATGTGAACAACCATTAGCTAACTGGGGTTTCAGTTAACACCCCCCAATAGCATTCACATAATTTGATTATTCTTGGGTTCTTTTACTTAAAAGCCTATTTCCTGCCACAATCAGAGAAATTCCTTTGTGGCTCAAAATATCCAAGGACAGCAAAAGGCAACTGAAGTTGCAGCCTCCAATCCCAAGTGTTTGTGGAGGCCTCCGATGTTAGTACGCAGTGAAACACCTCCATAAAGATAATCAAATCCACCAAAAATTCCTCCCCCTTGCAAAGCTTGTTTCACAGGTACCCAAGCCACCGTTTTCAATCTGCCCCTCAGTGATCATTTTTAAGCTAACGAGAATTAAGATCTCACATCTACTCCCCAGTGTTCCACAGCTGAGATTATTATACCAGTTGCTGGGTGACAAGACTGCAGTGTAATAAAAATATGCCCTTATATACAGCTAAAGTCCAGGGAAAAATCTCCTTCAGAACCCCTGACTTCTCTTACCTTTGTTCTTCTGTTAATAATTTCCATTGCAAAAACGAGGGTAAACATACAAAATGTCTCTCTCTATTTCTCTCCTTACCCACCCTATCCTCTTCCCTTATGTAGATGCAGACTTGAAAGCTCAAAAGCTGGCAAGAGAAAAAAAAATGAAAATTCTAGCACTGCCTCCATCCTTCATCATTTTGGCATTCTCTCAGTTACATGCACCCTGTAAATATTTGATGACATATATTTGTCCATTCTAATGACCAATCCTAAAGGTAGTTTTCAGTCTAAGGTATAAATATATGTATATATATATATATAAATTTTAAATACAAAACAAATAGGCATACTTGATATGTGGACTCAGAGAACTCCATGCCAGATTTTGATCTGCCAATACTGCATAAATCTCAAATTAGAATCAAAGGAATTATTTCGTATTTATATATAATTGTTACTGTAAACAAACTCCAGTCCATATGATATGAAGACCAACTTCAGCCTCCATCTATCTGTTCTCAGCCATTATTGCAGGCTCCTTTTTGCAAACTGTTTTCTATGCAGGTAGCCTGGGAAATAAAGAATACTCACCTTGAGGGGCCTACAGAAATAAGAAGGCAATACAGCATGTGCTACAACAAACAAGTCAATGCTGTCTAGGAAAGCACTAAGTGAACCTTATCACACCTCATTAACACCATTACACTCAGACACGCATCAGATTTAGAGCAATGGATCAAAAGCACAGGTATCTACAAAGACAGGAGAACATACAAAACCCAGTTTTGGCAAAAAACAGACTAAAGATTACTGCAAGCCAGAACTTCTATGAAGGACATTAGGCCCAATATGGGAATCAGTTTTAACAACCCATAGTGTCAGTTATAGAAGATTCATAGGGGAACAGAGGCAACCATCAAAGCCACCTGTGATTTTACTAGGATTGGTGACTGGAGCATCCTGTTGCAGATCAACAGCTGAAAGATTACCAGGCTTTTACAAGGGTTTTTCCCTTCTCTGCAGAAGTACAGGTACCATCTGCATACCTTGTGGCACCTAAAATGTCTCATGCTAATGAAACCATAGCTGGTGTGAGATTTGTCTAGAGTACTTGCACAACACAATTGAGGACAGAAGTTGCATAGCATTATCGGGGGAGTCTACTTCAAATAATGGTCCTTAAGCTCAGGGTGACTTCCGCCTACAAAAATCCAACACTACATACACTTGCCATCAGCTTCCAAATTGAGTACTGTACCATCTTCTGTAGAGAAGCTGGTATAAGAAAAGGATATTTAAAGAGTAAAATTGATGGTTGAAATGTATGTCGGTGTTTTCCTAAGTTTACATTTACTGCTTCTTAAAACAAATATGAACATTTGTAGGTTGTTACAAGGAAAAGGCTCCATGTAAAAATAACCAAATCCTTGTTACATTTGACAATTTAGAACACTAAATTTATTAACCTACATTTAGTGTCAGTATGAGATGTGTTTAGAGATCAGGAGCAGCAAATAGAGCTTGAGGTGACAGAACAAGCAGAGACTCCTATTTTGCTGTGCCACATTTCTGTTACTGCTTTCAACTAACATCTATGTGTTACCAAAGATCACACCCTCGGTGTGCCACTTCTGAAGGAACAGTTTCAGAGGTCAGCGCTTTCATGGGGCAAAATACCTAGGACACAGCACCACTCACTCAGCTACTTACAGCATGAAAAGTGATAATTATTGCATGACTACCAAGAAGTACCATGTAAAAAAATGTCACCAAGAGAGCACATATCAAAGGGAACAAAATTATAGCTAAAACCTTTGGTTCCATGTTGGCACACAGCTGCTGAGCAGCATCAGGAACAGAATTAAGTAACTGCTTGAACTGCTCAGAGGTTGATAACAGAAGCTGTAATCACTGCCACCTGTAAAAAGTCTCTCCTTCCACCCCTATTGAAGTCTGTAGTATGGCTGGACCATAGTTTATGTGCTGACAGCAGCCAGGTGTGCACAGATATCAGTGACTGATTGCAGCTTGCATCCTAAATGCTCCTTCTGCCAAGCTGTTGAAGCAGTTGTAATTAAATTACTCACTAGAGACCTAGCTGCATTTTGGGGATCACAAAAGAATAAAGTTGGCTAGCTTTCACAATTGGAAAAAAAAAGAAACACTTTTCTGCCAGGGCACCTTGAGAAGTTGAAAGGCACAGAAGCGGCAATTCCAAAAAACACCTGTCACACAAATTCCCTCTTGCTTGCCTAAAATAGGGACACCCAAATTCCGCCCCCTGGTGTTGACAACACTACCCACCCATCCTGGATAATTCCCAAAGGAAACATGGGGCAAGCAAGCTCTTGATCTGCAGCCCCATCTGATGTTTTACAGCTGCTACTCAAGCAATGGGAAATGCCTTGCAGTACACAGAAAAGCAACGAACATTCTTAAACCACTCAAGTGCCAAGGCAATTATGCAGTGGGTTATTACGGAACATCAGAAAAGTGCATGAAAGTAAACAATGATAAGAAGGGTAAGAGCAGGGTTCACAACCCAAATCACATCATGTACTAAAGTGCACAGTTGTATTTCCCTTCCCTTTTATCCCAGTTCTCAGAGGATGAGGTAATTCAGAGACAGAAGACACCAAAGGCTTACAGTAGGATTTGGAAATGAGCCATCAGACAGAAAACACTAGTTATAGTAGAGGGTATGTAAAAAGGCACTGAGTAAATGAGGGCAAAGCATGAGGAGGGAAGTAAGAAGTAGGCAGGGTGCCTGACCTGCTGTAATGAAGTAGGATTCACTGAAGATAAATCAGAGGTGACTCTTGCTTCATTGTAGGACGGGTGTCTCTGTAGTATCAAAGGCAAATCCCTAAGCATGCTGATATTTAAACATCTGACTGGTTTAGCCATACATGACTAATGAAGTCTATGCAGATTTATTTTCTACACACTAGCAACCTTTTGCTCTCTGACTCAGTAAGTGATAAGCTCGGCACATTAGAAATGAATGGGTGATAATTAAACATGAACAATGAAGAGGGTTTCTGTAAGTAAATCAAGCTAAGCATGCTGGCACTGACAGTAAGGAAGGTCATGAAGTCTGGACAAAAGTCAGCCCAGTTGGAAAAGAACACAAAATACTGAGGGAGAGGAAATAGGGTCCATCTCCTAACTGGGTATCTGAATCCTGCCATGGAGAGATCTGTAACTGCTCAATGGAGCAGACAAAATGAGTGTGGAGCACAAATGACTCATGAGCACATCAGAATAAAGCCATCACCATAAAGCATCAGTTCCTGCTGTAGCCATTTGCCCTGCTAGCAGTCTCTTCTATTGTGCCATGCTATTTAGGCAGGGGTGATGAAAGATGGTTCCGCCACTCCCTTTTTGCAACCTAGTCTACAGAGGATGCTCCAGAAGCATCAATCCACTCTGTTACTCTTCCACTTACTTACATGGGGGGAGGGGGGGCAAAGAAATGGATTAGTGGAAGAAGGGTAGGTCTGCTCTGACACATCTGGCAACTCACCTAGAAAACATATGAGGCAGAGGTCAGCTTCAGTCTTCCTTATCCAATCCCAAGTGCTCTGTGCTTTACTCCAAACTATTGGTCTTAGACTCATTCTGCTAATTTTAATAGCTTCCCTTTTTCAGTCAAGTGAAAAAAAGAGATTTTGATAAGTAAGCCTCACTATGATTACAGAACCAAAGTTATCAACAGCTTTTCCTGTGACGGTGTTAAAATAATGACAACAGAGCAAAGTTACCATGACTCCCTTTCTCACTAACCCTTCCTGCTTCCAAATGTGACTCACAGAAAGACAGTAGAAGAGTACAGGTTATGCGTTGCATGAAAAGGATCTCAGAAGAAAAATATGACTTACTGCACAAAAAAACCAGCAGCCCTGTGCACTACATCCCCTCCAGACACAAACTGAGCCACACTTAACTAAACAATCAAATTGGAAGGTTAGAGTATTGCTTTGCCTTTTCAACAGGCTCTTTTAAAAAGCATGCAGGCTGAAAGTGTATGAAGATACACACACACAAGAGGACAAGCAAAAATGGTCTGCCTTTTCTTTTTACCAATCAAATGGAAAACTTCTCTTCAAACCAGGTGGATATTACAACCCAGGGTTTAAAAATAAACGAATAAGTAACCCACCTAAAAAGACAATCGATATTAAATAGATGGACTTAACTGTTTAAAAAAAAGCTGTTTGAAAAACTGCTTTATACTCTCCCTGCACTAGTCATTGCTGCAGCTTATTGATCTTTTACAGACAATACATACTTCTGTTAGCCTGTCAATTTCTCCTGGAAAGCCTGATCCTCAGTGTTACCCATCTGCTTGAGACACTGAATAACTAGCAGTGCTTTCTCTGATCTAGTTTGGCGTATATATAATATTCTCATTAGCTAGATTGCCCAAACCTATTTTTTAGGCATTCTGTCTGTGCAGAAAAGATTATGTCACTGTTTGACCAGGTAGAGAACAACATGAAAAAGTTAAAGAACCTGTAAAGCTCTTCATAAGACAACAGTTTAAATATATGCTGTATCTCATTTCAGGTAACTTGGAGCCTTCAAGTACCATGTTTTCATTTGTGATGAAAAACTGTAACAGGACAAGGTTCACCGCAGATGCAAGATGATTCATTAACATTGTTCATTACATTGCAAGTCTGATATCATATCTGCTTGAAGTTATACTTTCGAGCAGCCAAAGCTACAGTCTGACATGACAAAATTATTTAACATTCCTCTGTGTATCAACCTCAGTATGCTGATTTACTACATCTTACAGCCACAAATTCTTAAACCAGGCTGGAATCCCAGATCTATTGAATGTAATGCTGGACTGATAAAAACCCCTCTAAAGATTGAAGAAAAAGCAATCACTTCAAAAAACGAAGACTGAATTTTAAATGGCAAGGAGAATGGATCCAGCATATCCCAAACAGTACCACTGGTTCTATTTCTAACTTCTTTATAGGTGTTAGCACTGGCTAATATGCAGGGCACAACTTTAAATTCACTTTTGTACAACAGACCTTCTCAAATAAATTTGAGGGCCTGGGGTGTTTGTGGGTTTTTTTGTTGTTTTCAACTTTCAACACTGGTATAAGAAACTATACAACTCAAAGTGAAGCATATTAAAATTGAATTTATGCCCCATAGCTTCCACTAATATTTCATTCTGAGGAATCCTGATGCCTACAGCATAAAGAACATCTGAAACAGAGCCACACAACAGCTAAAAATGAAAGCTGTATTATCTCAACTAAGGATTTAGATGTTTGTCCTGCTACACAATACCAGTGAATGTAGAAATATGTCTATAGGTGTTTGACTTGCATCTCTGGAACCTGTGCTTCTCCTTCACCTTCACCTGTTGCATCTGATTTGGAAAGTTTAACGGCCCAGTGCTGGGGCAAAAAAGTTAAAAGCAAAAACATACTGACACACAAAACTCTCTTGAGTAGTGATAAGACAGGACAGGTTTGCAAAGTTTACACCAGCAATAAAAAGAAGAGAATACCAGCAATGCCATCTATCTATCTCAGAGGTACTGAAATATTCTGCACCAAACACATGGAAACACAAATTTTCCAATGCGAATGCCTGAACTGATGAACAGAAATGGAAAGACAAAATAGATTCAGTAAGTCCTCCTATTGCTACTGTTTCCATTGTGTAAATCTAAACCTGTTCTACTGACTTCAATATTCCATATTTACATCAGTAAGAGACCACAATTTGCTCATAAAATAGAAATAGCTATCTACCAAATTAATACAATAAGACTCCTGTGGCAAAAAAGGCAGCTCTACCAAAGAGCCTGATGCATTTCTAAATAACAGCAAGGCTTCAGGTTACACAGACGTTATCTCCGCCCTGCCATTACTTGCACTAAGATCCAATCTAAAGAACATTTAATTTAATTAACAAACAAGTGCCAGTATTTCCAATGTACTCGGGTATAATAGCAACCATATCTAAAAGATAGGAACAAGAAGGAAGCCTTCTCCTTCTGTACAACCCACACATCATCATTTCCATCATGCAAGCAGGATTAGAACTATGTCTTAAATTTTCTGATGCATTGCAAACATGACAAAAATTCCAAACAAACAAACAAACAAGATGATATACGCACTTTTTGAAGATCCTGGCTGAAGCTCCACTGTGTTCCAGGAGTCCACATGACTTACCTCTCTGTGCCACCTTGAAATGCACATCCTCAGCTAAGCAGTTATAAATCACCAGTCAGGCCTGACACTGGGAAGCTGACTCTATGTCACCCACTTCACCCCCCACTCATAACAAACTCCCATCTCTGCTCTGTATGGTTTCCAGCTGCCAGTTCTAAAAGCAGCAAGGAATCCCAAGTTACAGATACAGGAACTTGGCTTTCTGACACTTCAGAGCCTGCTTCAAGCCATTAGCAATGGCATAACAAGGGCACTGCGACGTTCTGGAGCTGTGAAACGCAACACATTAGAAACAAAACTGACACTATCGATAATCTCTTCAGAGATTACCTGGGCATGTACTTAAATGCAGCCCAACAGGGTTAAAAGTAGCATTTCCTTTACATAACAGGTTTATTATGTCCTGTGCTATTCAGTCTAAAAAGAATGACTGAACAAGTAGCATGAAAATAGGAAACTGGGTGTCCAATCGACAAAAGCAAACCAAACCAGAAGTGCAGAAAGTTGGAGACAAATGATGAAATGTTTCTTCTGTGCCCAAAGGGGTCACTCTGGATTCCAAAACAACCCCAAACCAGATGTTGCATTACCAGCCTATAAAACTGTGTTTGCAGTACCCTTCTTATGCAGTCCCTGTCAAAGTATGAATGCTGACAGCGCTTTCCAGTATCTGTTTGTGAGAACTACGCTGGGAGAAAGGGGACATCAATGCAGGTAACACCACATTTTGTGCATGACTTGGAAAACCAGGCATTTTGGCCGTCAGCAGAAACAATTAAAACACCATGTCAAACAGCTTGTCATATGCACCATCAATTCAGGCACATCTCAAACTTCTAGGGGAAGAGTTACAGATACGACAGTGCTGTGGCAGCAATATTGTGCAGACCTTGCTGGTACCACTAATAAAGTCTACCACAAATAGCCTTAATGAAAAGCAGCAGCTTGTGAGATGGAGGTGGTCAGAGTGGACTATAAGTCTTCTCTGTCCTAAAATTTACAGACACAGTAACCAAATTCTTGAAGCCTACTGCTACACTTCCTATAGTACTCATAAATGCCTTAGAGTGGGGAGGGAGAAGGGAATTAACTGCTGCCTTAAATAATTAAAATGGAGAGTGTAGAGCTGAACTGATTTGCTCCCTTCAGGCAGGAACAAAGGCCATATCAGGATGAGCAGAGGGAATGCCTGAAAGCTGATTCTTTGCCCCCTAAAGGAAGACTTCAGCTTTTTGTCCAATTATTTTATCAGAGATCTTAATAATAATTGGCCAAGAAGAACAGCCAATGTTTTGAGATGAAGCGAATCAATATGCCAAGAAGCACAGTACTGTTGCTGTATATTTAACTGACCACTCAGTTTTAACTGAACATTCTAGCAAACAGCACCTGACATTTCATCTTAGCAAACAGCCAGTGAATCAGTAGGAGGCAATCTGCAGAACCACTCAGCAGTTTTACATGAATTCCATGTCTTTGTCACCCAGGTTTGCATGAAAATCTCAAAGCATAATTCAGTATACAAAACCTAGATATTTTATATCTATGAAATGTTTCACTTGATATATACAAGTCATTCCTGGTTTCTCTAAACCAGGAATTCTGTTAACATCAATTACCATCACTGGTCTGGTTGAGTTAGCTTTTAAAAATAAGTAAAAAAAAAAAAACATCCCCCAAAAAACCAACACATACTGAATTGCACATTTTCTTTTTAACAAAGAGAAAAAATAACCTGCTGTACAGTTCTAAGACACTTTCCAGGAATCCAAGTTTGGCTCTGACAAGTTGTACTTTAATTCAAAGTAAAAGTAATTATTTGTTCTCTGTGCTCTCATCCATCAGAATTCACAGCTCATCAATCCAATGGAAAAGCCTACTTACGGTCATTACACTGGCTCCCAGAATATGAAGTCATAGAGCAATCACAGGTGAAGCCTTCCCACTGCTGATTACAGATGCCCTGATTTGCACAGGAATCTTCCTGGCAGGTAGTGCTTGGTCCTGGAGAAGGAATGACAAGAAAAGGGTGAAACAAAGCTAAGAGAATCATTTTATTCAGGTCCACAAAAGCTCCATTCATGTCATTTTTGGACATGCAAGAAACTCAGGTAAAATAAGCACAAGGACAACTGTACATGACAAAACAGCAAATAACACAGAGAAAGGAGTGAACATCAACATATTCCCCCTTAGGCAGGCCCAACTTGAATGTTTCGTGCTTACTCAAATAAATTTACTGGAAAATATGGTGTGATGCAAGGATAACAAACACTGCCAGGTTGTCATGCTTCCTCGGACATCTGATCCCCTTGTAGAAATGAAGGCTAAGAAATGGGCCCAAAAGCAATGCTTTATCCTACCCAAAGAACCCTGATATGTGGATTCAAACTAAAGTTTTGAAGCCTCAGTTGGCTACAACTTTGCTTTACAGATTAAGAAAAAAACAAAACCAACCCAGACACTCTCAACATGTCAATAAAGTCCTCAGAAGGGCATGACATCAGTCCATGACACCTCTCTATTCAGGACTTTATTCATTTCCATGGCCTTTGGGGGAAGCAAAGGAGGAAGTAGCCACTACTAACAGAACAGCCTCTCATTGTTCTGTGATTTAGAGCTAACAGTTGCCATCCTACTCACATAAACCTTGCAGAAACCTTGCAGAGACATAACCCAAGCAACAGGTAAAAAAATGGTCTTCAGATCAGAGGGATTCTGAATGACATCTAGTATGTTACCCACAAGGAGGTAGCTGGATTATGAATCACTTTAGAGCAGACATGAAGCTGCAAGCCATAGAACATGAGTTTAGAAGTTAATTCCTGTGAAAGGATTTTATCTTCAGCACTCTAGACAAAGACATGCTGCTCCTATTGTGAGCTACTTCAAATAAAATGTACAACTACAGTTAACATACCTACTATTCTATATCCTTTAACTGTTGGAAAAGAACAAACAAAAGAAACAGAGTAGATGACAGAGGATCAGCAGGCTAGGCTGACTGAGATCAGTTTGTTAACCACTTCCAGTATAAGACAATGCCATGAGGATAAAGAAACAACTATTCTACCAGCATCTTATGTCACATAATCACAGCAGCAGCTCTATGAAGCTCATCTTATCCTTCATCCTTACGTTTTCATCACATTAGCTCCACTGTCCGTACTTTATAGATAAGACACACCAAAGTGAAGACAGCACTTTCAAATGCTTTAATCCAAATTGAAACTCCTCAACCTCCACCTGAGACCACCCACAGTGGTTTCACTGAATCCCATAATTATACAACATCTTTGACATTCAGATCGTGCATCTGGGCATTTCTACATTTATAAATGCACAATCTGAATATCAAAAATGCTTTGTAGAACCCACACCTAACTGGAAGTCCCATGTCATGCCACGATCCTCCCAACAAGCCAAGCACAGAGTCTTACAGTTTTGGTTGCAGAGTTCCTTCTCTTCCCACTAGATCATCTTTCCCTGCTTCAAGAACAGGATGGGTGAATTTCAGTAGCTTTTTAGCTATATGTGTTTCTTTATGTATCTCTTGCAATGAGAAGGAACATGTGACTGTCATTAGGCAGAGTTTAACTAAACATTAACAAAAACCTGAGTTTCTTCCCCAATCTGTAATACTGTTAAAAAAAAAATCTTAAATAATAAACCAAAAACAATACCCCCAAACCTCTAGGAAGAAGCACAAGCACAGATAATAAAAGCAGACAACAAACTTTCTGAAAGAAAATTCATCTATTGAAAAGAGACGGCAGCAGCAGCAGCCCAGCAAAAAAACTGTGTTACCATAGTGAAAGTTGAGCAGCATTTTGCAACATTTTTATCCTCCCCTTTGCTTATTCTTCCCACCCACCCGACTCTTGTTTGCAGCTGTATGAATCACAGTGGTCCCCCTGGCACAGTGTGAAGTTAACAGATCCCTTCTGAGATTACAACAGTGCTGACAGACTTCACAGTATGGGCTACTAGGCACATGTATGTACACACTTCCCTCCTGCTGTTACTCTCCTTTACACTTCCAAAACACATAGATATACCTATATAGATACATAAGTACCAGGTTGGGGTCTGGCATACAGTTCAGACTTACTCTAGTGCAGCAAAAAAGGGATAAAATTTAACAATCTGCAATAGAATACTAGTTGTCATTTTGCCTCACATATCTGCATTATCTGAGGATAAGGAATAAGGAACCAATGCATTTCCTGTACCTTACTATTCCATTATCTAACCTCCGACCCTAAATATGAATGTCAATATTCCTAGAGGTATAAACAAGCAAGTTATATATATTTAAAAAATAAAACCAGAAAGTAATTGTGACTCTACATAAACTTGCTACAGCATCAACTGCAAAAAATATTACATAGAAGCAAAGCAGAAGAGCATTTTCCATGAGAACGTTTCCCCTTTCTTCCTACACTCTTTCAAGAGTGCTTTAATCAGTAACTGGACTTGTCAAGAGGCATCATCTAATGGGGATATCCTTTGTCTTGGTTTTCATGAGAAAGAGTCAGTACCCTACTCAAGGAATAACACTGCATGAGGCCTAGTATCTGTGGCTTGAGATGCTTGTAGTAAGAGTCTAGAGAGCCAAAGGACCTGAACTCATGACCAGTATTGTGGTTTCTGAATTGTACTTTACAGAACCTGACAGTGAAGATGGAAATGGTACGCTCAAAACAGCCAGAGGGAAAGAAAAAGGAGAGAGGGGAAAAGCAAAACAAAACTAAAATAAAAAAAAAAAAAAAAAACAAAAACCCCAAACCAACCAACCAACAAAAAAAAAAAAACAAAAACCAAACCAAAACAAAAAACAAACAAACAAACAAAAAAAACCCAAACCAAACCAAAAAACCACAAAAATGCAAACTTTTGAAAGCCTGACAATAGCACAAGGAAGCTCAAAGCCTGATCTGCCATCTTTAGAGCCAGTTATGACAGCACAATGTAGATACTGGGTATTATGCTTTGCCTCACTCTTTAGTACTATGGGCCATTTGC
This sequence comes from Psilopsiagon aurifrons, assembly GCA_025447955.1. NCBI lineage: Eukaryota > Metazoa > Chordata > Aves > Psittaciformes > Psittacidae > Psilopsiagon > Psilopsiagon aurifrons. Next base: position 11,615 of record JAOEHY010019149.1, on the reverse strand, counting down.
ATGTTAAAAGGATCTTTGTCTCTCAGAGTTCATCTACTCCTACTGCTTAGAGTCATCATAATCCTCCATCTGTGGCAACAGAATTTTGTTCAGAGCAACTAACAGGAATGTCACAGGGGATTAGGATTTTGGATTAGAGAGCAAAACGACAGAAGCACAGGAAGGCTTATAAAGCATGAAGATTGTGATACCATGCACATGCCCTTTAGTGCTAACAAACAAGGAAAGAGAAGATGACAAACAATTCATACATACAGCAGCAGAATTGGTTCTAAATTACCAGTGCCATCAGGGCTCATGTCTATTTTTAATCTTATTCCTTTGGCAACACTTACAGCAGCCAAAATATTTAAAAGCAAAGTCTCAGAACTAGTCTTCACATAATAATCTGAGGTACATCTGATAAATTAAATCGTGCTTTTAATTAATAAAATATGCATGCTGAATTTAATTTTCTCCTTAAATCTCCAACACCCTGACAACACATGCTATTTCCATTGAGTGCATTTTCAAAGGCGTTGGGTTTTTTGTCTGTTTGTAGCTAAGCTTGGCATATTGTCTTCTTCGTGCCAAATGCACAGTGGAAAGCATCAGTGAACGGGCACTAGATACAGAATGAAAGTGAAGAAGTCCCCTGTGCAGTAAAGCACCACTACTAACAGAAGTGTGACTTGCTATCTCCTCCTGTACAGACTAAATCTAGCAACAAAGGCAGCTCCTTTGGAATATGAAATGGCAAAGCAGAATTCTTCAACAATGTCCATTTGATCTTTATTTCTATCTCTAATTTTTACTGGAACAGGTCAGTATCTAAGGACTTGCAAAATCTAAGATATTGTTCGGTCTCCCTCCCTGGGACAGAGTCCAGTATTACACATTTCCTCCAAGTTGCCTAGCTAAATATATGGTTTATTAGTCTCATCACTAGGTATTTGAAGAAAATCACCTTAGAAGAGTACAGTAGCCAGATCCATGTTCTGCTTGGAAAAATTAGTTTGTCTCCCTAATTCTTTCCTGCAATTTCAGCTGTATGGGAGGTTTCTCTTTGCCCCAAAATGAAAATATTTGAATTCTACTGCTTCACATTGCTAAAACTGCCATGTTTCATCCTGCAGGTGGGCACCTTTCACTGGCAAGGGAAGTAATTCCTGCTGTGTCATTTAAAAGCTCTTTGCAGAGAATGGAACTTTAGGAATAAAAGACAGTATTGTTTTTAGTATTCTTCCAAGTTACATGAGGAATCAGTTTATACAACAACTGCAGGATTATAACATAACTGCCTTGTGCTTTGACCCTAACCAGCAATAAGCATTAAGCTAAGCAAACCACTCGTGGTTCTGCACGTAACACCTTCCTTCACACATCCAAAATTTACTACTATTGAAAGAAATCATACATTTGTGTTGCCATTATTTTCTCAGTAAAATGAAGATCTGCAGCAGATAAGGTTCAATGGCACCATGGATTCATATTCACTCTATCTCAATAGATGCTCCCATCTTTCATCTTTGTACTTTCAAAGAGGTTAGGAAGAGAAAAGAAAGCAATACATACAAGACATCTTCACTGCCTGTGTAGAATAAGGTGCCCCTTCTGTGCTATAGTTCCTAAATTCAAATGCCATCAAAGCACTAAATACCTCTCTACCACTGCCAGACCCACATTATGATGGGCAATTTATAGCTACAATAAATCTAGTGTCTACTTCTGTCTGCACTCCTCTTTCATAACCAGCAAATTTTTATTTTTTTTTTCTTTTTTTGGGGGGAGAGTTTTTTTCATTTGTTTGGGTTTGGTTTTTTTTTTTGTTTTGTTGGTTGTTTTGTTGTTTGGGGTTTTTTAATTCAATGTTCAGCCCCAGTACAGCTCAGAGAGGCATCAGGTCTTGCAAACCATATGCACTAGGCAGAATACAAACCTGCTCTAGGACACACTCACTGTGAAGGTTAAGGACGAAATGAAGTTACTACAGCTAAGTTTTCCACTAAGTAACAAGTGAGCAAAATTGAAACTGAGTCTCATGGAACCATCACTGTACTGGATGGACCATATCTCTCATGCTGTAACTAACAAATACCAATGGTAGTATGTTGACACCTACTCTGCACAAATATAAGAAACTAAAGTATAGTCAAGGTTCAGTGCATGATTTAGAAAGTTAGATCCTGACTTTTGAGTCACACATAGTAGAAAGCAGAAATATTACAGAGGAACTTTCACTTAGCAAACCAGAAGCTAAAAAAACCAAAAGGGATTTTCAAGGACTGCAAGTCCAGCTCTTCAAGCTCTCTGAATTCCAGATTTTGTTAAGAACTCACCATCCCTTTCATCGCCTAAATAAAGCTAGACATCTGGCAGGTTCCATAAGGTTACCCATTGTCAGAAATAACTTAAAAGACACCATTCTGCAGTCCTCTGAAAATACAGGACAACTGCATGCAGTTCATTTGAATATTCAGGAATAGGCCTAATGCAGGGAGACTCAACTGAACTACTCCAGTCTCTACATGTAGCATCAGAAATGTTATTTACAATTGATAATTTAATTCAGGTAAATTTACTTTTTTTGTAGACTTGCCATTTTCTTCTGTTAAACTAAAAAGTAAAACCTAGTAAGTTCTATAGTATATGCCAACAGTTTCAGATTAATGGGGCTTTCAGAAATCTTCAGTATCTGATACCCCTCTAAAATTTATTCTTGAAGTAATTTTTCTGCAGAATTATCTCATAAAATTCAGTTATTATCACTCCAGAATTTCCTATTCTAAAACTGTATTCATGTAGTGAGCATTATAATGAAATTATATTGTTATAGTCTTATGTCTGATTAGTGGTATTTTTCAGAGATCTCCACTGAGTAGGAACATCCTTCTCAGCACCAGTGTGAGTATAATAAAACTTTTTGAAACATAACCCACCAAAATATTTCAAGGCATGAAATTGTCTCTTTGTTCTAGAAAGCAGTAGGAGTTGCTGTAGGATAAAATATAGAAAGGGAAGAAATCCTGAATCATGAGAAACCAACACTTCTCAGAGTAGTTCCAAATGAAGAACTTATTCCTTCTGTCAGGCAGTAAAATAATATCCTTTTCAACAGTTGCTACAAGAAAAACAGTTAGTATTTAAGTGTGAGGTATTATAAAAAAAAAAAACCACAATTTACTAACTTTGAAGATTTTTTGTAAAAATCAGGAGGAAGTGTTTTCAGAATAAGAGATGGTTTATACCACATCTTTTCTTCTGGTACACAGTCAATTACAACTATACAGAATATCAGCAAGAGTTTTGATTTGCTAGCAGTTTTAACTACTCTGCATGAAGTAAAATAGTGAACAAAGCTGTGAAAAAGAGATCAGCTGGATCCAGTTAGGTTTCATAAGTTTAAATAAAACACATTAGTGTTAGAAGTGGAATATAACAGGTTTTAAGCATCTTCATGCAGCATAGACATGAAAGAGCAGTGTAATCAAGGTTAGACCTAGCCAAACTACTAGTGGGGTAGAGGAAACTGTATGTTTGCTGCTGTAAACACTAAGCAGGCATGCAGAGCCATAAAATCCCTATATGCCTTTGATTCTAAGCCTTGTGAATTTACCTGACTTATTTGTTCATCAGTTCGGTGTGTCACCTTGTCCTTGATTAGCTAGTGCCATCAATAGATAAAATACAGTTATTTGACTAAGAATAAATTGGGTGTTAACCTCCTCCCACAGTGAAATAGTCTGGAAAAGTTGTCACAGAAAGTAATACCTAATATGACCTTAAGCTCGTCTTTCTTGTTAATTTTAATTAACTAACATGCCAATCAGATTTTCAGTGCATTTTTTTTCCTAGCCATTATCACTGTTTTTGTAGATCTTTATTTTAATCTATGTATTAGTACCTTTGCCCAGCTGCTTCTGTGTGTGTATATGCATTTTCATATTGGGTTACTCAATCAACCTGCAAAATTGTGAAAGATCAACAACGCCATCTACAGGTATAAAATAATTCTCGATCTGGAGACACTCTTTGGCTGTTTCATTTTCCTTTCATTGAAACAATATTTCTCCTAGAATGAAATCAAATTGCACTCATATCTCAACAAACTTTGGTCAGATCAAAACTGTGTAGGTCTGTCTTGCCAGAAGGGACCTAAATATAAAGACATTAGCTTAGGTCTGTTTATTGTTAACTGATACAAAAGACTGAATATTTGTTTGCGCTTTACTCAAGCTATGAAAAAGTATCCAACCTGCAAAATGGAACTGTGAAGCCTGTTAAAGGTATCTTTTCAGCTTCCTAATATTTTTTGTTTTCCAGCAAGTTTGTGAACAGGGACAGGACTGCTTTCTTAATGAGCTGCCATTTTCTTTTGCTTTCAAGTGAAGCTAGTAGCCAACCCTAGAAGGACGTTTATGCTATAGCTGCTTGCTGTTTCATGTATTTTTTCTTTTTCCTGATATCTGTTCTCTTCAGAATTTGGGTGGGTTGTGAGGGGAGGTGGTGGTGTGTGTATGTATAAATCTCACAGAGAGTGGTAAATAGTGAGGCAGACTCAGTGGACAGCTAGTAATGCACCATTCTGGAGTGACTCATCTTTGTTCCAACTTGCTTGGCTAGTAAAAGTAAACATTGCCCTCCCTATTGAAGAAAAAGGTCCACAAAATGGTGAAATCCAAAACTGTGTGGAAATGTATACACTAGCCATATAGGTGATGAGCTTCCTATGAACCTCCTATGAAATGAAATAACTCCTACCATCAGTAAAAGAAAAATAATACAGTGTTATTAAAAAATAAAAACTCACCTAGTCAGCGTGTTATTACAATGAATAAAAACTTTAGCCCAGAAACCAGGAGCTTCAGAATATGCTTCTGATTCTTTGACTGAATCAGTGGCTCTGGGTAAAAGCAAAGAGTTTTGTGTTCACTCTCTGCATCTGTATAATTACAATACTAATGCTTACCTCTCACAAGGGAATTGTGAGCTTTTCATTAGATAACACTAGTAAGCTGTTCTGAGTCTGCAAGTAGAAAAAACGTTATTCTTAAAACAGTATTCTGTTAAAAATACACTTTTTAGAGAATGTAAAAAGAACAGTCCTTTAGAAAGTTTCCATGATCAAGTACTTTTGTGAGTGAAACTTAGTTAATCTCCTTCAGTAAGCCAAACCAACTGAAAGTCTTGGCTCAGAAAAGAGATATTTATGTCAGTTCAATCCATTCAGGAATCTGCTAGAAATCTAACAAAGGCAATTTGATCCTTTTGAAAGAACTGACCCTTTTCCCCCAGTTTATTAATCTTAATTGCAAATTACATTGTGAGTTCCCCAAAAAAATTAACTTTGCATAATTTCCTAGAATTAACAACTTTAGAATTCTTAAGAATGTACATTTTGGATGACATTTATTTTAACAGAAGAAGAGAGTCTGAATAGGTTTCACAACTGTTCTTAAATGTATTTTGTGATATAAGAAAACATTTCAGTGGTGTCAGATAAACACAGAGAAATTCATAAGCTGCTTTTTCTGACTTAAAGAAAATACTTGAAACACATTACTTTGTTAGTATTGAATTTATGTAACTGTTCCTTTATCCTTAATGTGGCCTCTGCAAGTTCTGAGGCCATCACCTACAGCTGACGGCCAGATGCACATGTTAACAGCTTTGTCCCACAGCATGACAGAGCATTATTTTTTATAACATTTTCTTTCCTGTTTCTTTATGCCCCTCTCCTCCAGACTTTTGTATTTAGTGGAATTAAATTTAATTATATCCTGAAGTAAATTTTACAAAAGCTTAATGAACTGGCTGCATAATAACAATACTGTTGACCTTGTAAGCATGAATGTCAGATTCAGTGCTGCACCTCTAACAGACATGAATGAATCAGCAGATGCAGCAGAAGAGTGAAGGGGTTGATTAGCTCAAAGGTACCTTTGAGACCACCAAAAACAAACTGCTGTGAAGGACAATTAGCACTCCAATGCCTTTCCTGAATTATTCTATGGACCATAAAGCTGTATGGAATCTCAATAGTGCTTCACATCCTAAGACATACCATGCTTCTGAGAAAGTGCTTTATACATGTCTCCTACAGCTCATCTACTGAGAGAATACTTTCTCACTGAGCTAAGTTTTGAAGAGTCTTCTCACCCTCTCCAGACCACTATATCACAAAATGTACCACCCATGTTCAGAAAAAGATGGAAATTATAGCTTATCTTTCCTTTCCCTGGTTCTGATTAAAAGTAAATTGGACAGAAAACTGTGGTGTAAGTTTTTCCTGTGCCCCTGTGGGTTAATATAGCACAGAAGTAAACTGAGAGAAGTTTCTTGCTATTTCTGTACTTTGGTACTACTTGAAGTTAAGATCGTTTAAAACTGTGACCTTCACATAAATGCTGCAGCTCAGGAAACCTATAAAGTTGCTACCATTTAGATAAAATACAAGTGAGACAAGTTGACTTTTAGGTGCTTATCAAAATTTCTTTGAGGTGATTTTCATTTTGGCAGCATTAATATCAGGCATCCTGCCTCAGGGTTTAAACCAACTGTCTTATGAGAATTTAAATCACTTCTTCCCTTTACTTCTTACGTATTAATCTCCACTCCAATCAATAATTTCTTAGGTATAGCATGGAATATTGCCCTCCTCTGATGCATCAGCATTGCTGAATGCCTCAACCGATTTTGTGAGAGACCAGTGCAATAGTAGAGTGCCTTCCATGATCCTAAGCATGAAAATATACATAAACCCTGAAATCCAGTACTTGGAAAAAGTGTTTTTTGACTGTCACATTATGTATAATGCACTCTGAAGTCTATCTTTGAAGGGTAGCAGTATTTATACATCCTATTTCTTTTCTATTTCCTTGTACTCCTTATATTCCAGTTTGGTAATAACTCAGCTTTGGCCCAGTCCAGTAAAATACTGACTCAGTTTCCTACCATTAGGTAGTATTTTTTATATTAACAAGGAATCCTTATAGGCACTATTGTCATAGGAAATGCTATTATTCCACCGTGAGATCTGAGAAATAAAGGTTTTATTCATCTGTAATCTGACTTCCAAATTATCATAAATCCTAACCCTAGTTCCTATATAGTTGTCCTGGATGCGCAATTCTTCATTTAGATGGAAATTATGAAAGATCAAACAAGGTTTAGCTGAATACCTGTCTTAACCTACTTAGCTGACAAGTACAAAGAAAAGCTTCATGCCTCTTACAGCTTTTTTCACTTTAAGAGGTTTAAGGGTTATTATTAGTGTCATTATCATTAACTGTGGCAGTTAGATACTACCATTATTTTACTATCTTGTCATCTTTTTGGATTTATATCTATTAAGGAGGACTCCTCCTCTTTCCTTCCTCAACTGCAACACTCTTAAGGCAAGAACAAACCTACATACAGTTCTGGGTTAATAAGCCAGGACTTTATCACTTAAAATAGCCTTGCAGAAAGCCTCATTATCTTCTACATACTAATCCCACATACTGTCAATCTTTCCAAGACCATCTGAAAAAGCATAATTTCTAGTTGAGTTTTTCTCAAAGCATATTTCAGGTTCTTAAAAAAAAGAAGAAGAAAAGTATAGTTTCTCACATAGGTTATATTTCTTTATTCATTATGTGTTCAATTTAACTTCATCTACAATGGCCCCAGGTCTGCTAAAACTAGTTCTACTGACTGTATTTGTGGTAATAGAGTATTACTTGTTATAGAAAACATTTTAATTTTACACAAGCAGTAGAAAACAGAAAGTCTGAGGACTCCAAACCTTATTCTATATTTTTTAAAATGCCATCTCTATTAACAAATGATGGTCTTAATGTTTTCTTATTCCCCATACTTTATTCGGACTTGGTGAATCTGTAGTAGCTGCAAGCTCTGCTTTTATGCAGAACCTGAAAAGAACTCCAGCTCCACATAATGAGCAAATATTAATATCATATTAATCTTTAATAGAATATCTGAAAAAAAATGTCTGTATCTTCTGTTCTTGCTTTAACTCACTTCAAACACAAATCTGTTTCTATTACCTCCCTTGAGCACATTTTAAGATAGCACAACAGTGCAATTCACAGGGAATCATCCATGGAACAGAGCTAGAGCTACAAAAAATTGTTGCTATCTAAAGGAAAGATGAGAAGTTTATAACTGTTTCTTTCTCTCTTTTATTTCTATTGTGTTTTGATTCTCTGGTGTCATTAAATAGCTGGGGAAAAGGAGGGACACTTTTCAGCAGTGCTTCCCCTCTTGTTTTTCAGGTAGTGAAAGCCAGTCATTTTCCAGTGAAACTGCTTTGCACTTTGAAGAAACAAAATGTGTGAATCACAGCAGATGAAGGAGATGCTGATTAAAGCATAAATTTTGCTTGCTTCAACATTTTTTTTTTTCCTCGCACACTGGATCTTATCTTTGTCATCGTCAAATTCTGACTCATAGTGGGAAAAGCTTGGAAGAATAATGTGTATGTGTGGCTGTCTTAACATCTGTAGTAAAACACATCATGAAAGATAATTTCAAAAGGCAAAGAAAAGACCCTGGCTTTTGGCTGTAGGGGACCAAAGCCTATGGAACTTTCTTGAGACTCAAACTGATCTTATTATATCTTCACAAAAGCTATAGAAGCCTGATACTTCTTGAAGACCTACAGTGCTTGGACAAAACAGCTGTGCAAAGACAGTAATTCTAGCATGTCCCAGATGCATTGGTTTATCTTTGAATACACAGAATTATTACCATGTCAGTACAGTTTGGCTAAGAGTTATTGCAGTTTATAAATGCAGTATGTGCACAAACTATATACCTAATTGTCTAGGATTTTGGCGCACTGGTCTTTCAGACACCTGGAGAACTTATAACACTGTCTAAAGTGGTATTATTGTCAATATATGATAAATTTTAACAACATTCAGTTAATCAGCTTCTTTCCTGAAGGAAAAGAGAGAAGGGGACAAAAGGCAAACAAAGAATTCCTTAAGCAAGTGCATGTATTTGCTTACCCAAAATAAGAGCTGTTAGGAATTCATAGATGATACACAGATTTTGACAGCTGAGCTAATACCCTAGATTACTTTTACAGCCATTGGGAGAAAAAGGCGCCTCTAGAGCATAAAATGTATCATTTTAAAGCAGACATGTAAGATACATTGGTGACTTGAACTGAAAAAAAAGGCAAAATTACTTCTGACTGTGAAAACCTAAAAATAAAGTGGTTGTGTCAGACAGAGATGCCCACATTGCAATGTCTACAGCTAGATAAGCAGAATCCCATCCAAATTAAATATGTACTAAGTGCTCTTAGTCTTTAAATCCTTAGTGCCTTACAGCCTTACAGGCTTTGTACACTCAGGCACTGCCTGTTGTCTAAATGATAAATGTTAGTGTTTATACTCTTTATAATAAGCAAACATGCTGGAGAATTTTCCAAAGTCATAAAATGTTACAGTTTCAGTTACAAAACCAAGGCAACATGGAACAAAGATATGAAATACCGGGAGCATATTTACCTCCTTTTTTTTTTTTTTTTTGTTAAGAATAACAATGCATTGTAGAGCAAGCTTCAAAATAGATTTCAATCCTTAAGTGGTTTGTATTCTGTCATGCTGTATATTGTTTCAAATATCTTCATTACTTTCATCATATAATAATGATTTCTCAGTCATGGTAAGGCAGGTATTTTATATATTAATAGAACAGTTTGTTTTGGTTTGCTTTAATATAAATCACATCTCTCAGATGGATCTCTCCAACAATTAATTTTATCCTCTGCTTATAAAATATCTGGAGTTTTCTTACTCTAGTATATTAGACGAAAAGCTATTTTTGATTTTGCTGAAGTATTCAATTTGCTTCTTGTTTAAGCTAACAAGATAATCAATCCAGCAGTCTTACAGGAGCATTTCATAACTGAACATCAGGCTTGTCACTTTAAAACTAGAGGTCAAGTTTTACCTTGAACTACAGGCAACATTTTCATCAGTAAGCTTACATTCATGCACTCAGCAGTAGGGACTGTAACAACACTTGATTTTATAAAGGTCATGGTTTAAATCCAAGAATGAATTTCAGATTTTGTGACATTTGATACTGCAGTGCCAAGAAGTACCAAGATTCATCACCCTGATTTTCTAATTCCTTCTGCTTAAAGTAGATATAGAGGTTCAATGTGTGTATGATTCAGCCAATTTAATGGTTTAGGTAAGTGGTCCCTGCTTCTGACACATACTCATCTTTCTTCTGACCCAAGGACCAAAGCCAGCAAAAGGCAAACAGAGTATGAGCAAATTTCATGTTGCCCTGAAAAGCACATGAAGTACAATCAGTCTTACTAAGCAGATACCTTATTTTGTGGATTTAATGTTCAAGACTTAAATCATGAGACAGGCAGTCAGGAATGCACAAAGAATAATTTGGAGTGAATGGTATATAATATATGGGATTACCTTTCCCTATAGATACAAATTGTTTCAACAATGACAAAAGGTACATTTTGGTGATAAGAGTTCAATAATATGTAGTAAGAAGAACTATGAAAAAAAGGCAGCTGGGAAATAATTAAGCTCTCCATGATGTACCATTCTGCAGTCTGTATCTAACATGGAAAAATATTAAAACTCTTCTTGAAGCATACCTACTTTAAAGGAATATCAGCTTTATGTCAATTTTTTATTAGTGGGAGGGGATTTAGAGAAGTTCCTCCTGAATTCAGGAAGATAAATTCAATTTCACAGGCCTGATTCCAACAGGAGCTGAAAAGTTTTGTGCGTGACCTGTAAATGTTATCTCAAAGAGTAACAGTGTTTGACAAATGGTCTAATCACTACAGTACAGATCAACACATTTTTCTTTGCTGAAATAAAGTCTCTTCTTAGAAAGCATATGGATTTATACTTTTCCAAATTTATATAAAATCTCAGTTACATACTAACATTCTTTTAGTCTGAGACATCTGAAATGTTTTACAAGATAAATATCCATACTTTTTTTAACAATGTGTCTGCACAGGTCACATGTTATTTTCAAGGATTTAGGCATTTATAGTTTCTAGTCTCTTTTGGGGCAGCTGTCTTGTTTAAAAACAAGTTTAGCCCCCCTTCCATCAAAAAAGATACACAAGACAACCAATATCAAAAGCCAGTGAGTTGCAAAAAGGGTTATATAAAAAGTAATAACAGCCTTTCTAAGAGGCAATTGGTATAGCAACTGTGTACACATCTCAGAGAGCACCCATGCCAAACTGTGAACATTCCCTCTGCAGCAGAATGTTCAAAATCTTTCTGGGATTTGTCCTTTCAGTCCTCAGGCCATTTACCAAAAGCTAGCAAAATTAATAATACACCATTATTGGAACTGAACACTGATGCAGACTTCTGTGTGAAGTTGTTTGTTTAGGTTTTGGGGTTTTTTTGTTTTGTTTTTTTTTTGTTTGTTTGTTTTTTTTTTTTTCTTAATGTTAAGATAAAATGAACTAAAAAAAGGAAGTTATGCCAATTGTCCCTGTGAGTATCTGAGTAAAATTTTCAGTAATCAAAGTATTTCATTGTTAATTTATTTTCAGAAATCTAAGATTAATAGGTGATAAAACATTTTTTTAATTACTACAAAATAGAATTAAAAAAATA